>JAODUD010000062.1:22680369-22690483 GCA_026784285.1 Stomatorhinus walkeri
TGAGAGAGCAGTGGGTTTGATTGTGATTGGTGTATGTGAGAGAGCAGTGGGTTTGATTGTGATTGGTGTATGTGAGAGAGCAGTGGGTTTGATTGTGATTGGTGTATGAGAGAGCAGTGGGTTTGATTGTGATTGGTGTATGTGAGAGAGCAGTGGGTTTGATTGTGATTGGTGTATGTGAGAGAGCAGTGGGTTTGATTGTGATTGGTGTATGTGAGGGAGCAGTGGGTTTGATTGTGATTGGTGTATGTGAGAGACTCACTCCTCATCGTCTGAGCACCTCTCAGAAGATGCTCCAAGATGCTGAGAGACCCTCAAAAGATGCAGCCTTGGGACTGTCTAATGACTTCAGCGGTTTCAGTGACTGACTCAGGTACCATTTTCAGGAATTATCTGCAGTCTGCTGCAGGAAACATACGAATGGTAGTATGCCTGATATGACTGTGGCATACTTAAACACACATCGCATATTTTAGACTAGCATAGTCATTAAGCTCCATGTAATGCATGAACAGGAATGAAAAAGTTCATTTTTTTACGAACTGCAAAGTCAGCTGTAATGCAAGACTGAGTGAAGCATCAGCTGGTGCTGATTTTTAAGACATCCTCTCATTTTAAGGCTCAGCAATCTCAGTTGTGCCAGCACACAGGAAATTGTGTCATTATTTAGAATAGAATAGAATAGAATAGAGGTACTTTACTCCTCCTGTCTTGCTCTTCACTAGAGCAATATACAGGTGAGAGCGAGCTTGGGTTCACAGCACAGAGTCCCTGTCCAGCACTCCTTACTCAGTTAGACCTGGTGACCTTAAAACTGAGTAGTACACCACTGCCTTATAGAAATGAAGATTTTGAGGCCCAGGTATCATACCAGAGTGCTGAACTACTGCAAAGCATCCAGTATTATTGAAGATTTAGTGTTATTGGAGTGTTAGTGTTATTGAACAGTTACAGTTATTGGAGTGTTAGTGTTATTGAACAGTTACAGTTATTGGAGTGTTAGTGTTGGATGTGTCATTAGCACATCTTTGTATCCCTGATAGTACCACAATGACCGTGAATGTCACTGAGATAAGGGCCATTTACAGAATTAAAAAAAAACAGGTTAAAAAGTTCACAGGAAATCGTTTTAAAATCCATAGAGTTCATATTTCCTTCTAGTTAGTTTTTATTTAATGCTAAGCAGAGCACCTGACTCCAAGCCTCTGCTCGGTTGAAGATACAAAAGCATCTATCTGCTGAAGCTTCTCCAGATTCTGAGGACGGGTGTAAAACATCTGCAGTTAGCAGCAGCTCCTGCTGAAGACACCCAATCCCTGGCCTCCTTCTCATTTTGCCTTGGTTGCAGTCAGTCACTAAAGATCTCCGTATCCAGGAACGTCACACTGTCACCAAACACAAATTGTTTTGTTTATTATGTCCCGGCGTCCTTTCCCCACTTTTCCATGCCTGCCTGCTGACATTGGTGGACGTGCATCACGTGACCTACAGTAAGTGAAGAAATCCATGTCACACAAAATAGCCCCTCAGGTGACATTCTGCTTCACTAAAATGTGTCGATGCCAACATTGCAACAGAGAACAGCCGTCTGATCCCTAGTGTAGCTTGCAGAAACCCGATCCAGTCCCTGTCTTAGTCCAAACTTAGGGGAGTTAAAGGGATCATAGGACCAGGGTGTCCGCTCTGTTCAACTCGCCATGCTTTCGTGGTTAATTGACCTTGAACGTAGAAGACTTGTGAACCTTTGTGAACCGTCGTCAGCGGTCCATGGAGGGACAGGAGGAATGTTCATGCAGAGCTTAGGTAAGTAGTACGGAAACTCTGATTCCAGTCACAGGCTTTACTACACAGCATCAGAAGCATAGATTTGACCCTAATTTTAAGATTTTGCAGAATGAGTTTTGGTTTATAAATGACTAGAAGACGTTTTTCAGGTCATTCTTCATGGCCAGATATTTCCAAAGAAGCGGTTTGTGTTCAAAGTTAAGCAGCCAGGTCACTCTACCTGTGACACAAGTGAATAACAAGTTTCAGTCGTCATTGTCCATTTTGTGCCTTCCAAACAAGGCTGTCTTCCACTCAGTCTGCTCTTTATCATGGCAGATAGTCATTCTCAGCCAAACACATTGCATCAGAAACCACAGCTGGTCTTGGGTCAGTTTTTAAGCTGTGAATTCCAGCAGCAGATAATAACTCTGTCCTCATTTTAAGATGGATGAACTGGTCTTCACAACTGAGTTACAGGAGACAAAGACCCAGGCAGGGGTTAGAGAGAAAAAAGCAACAGCAAATAAAGCTGTCATTTCTCTGGCCGGCAGAGTTGTGATGGTTTGCAGCAGCTGGGGGCAGTTCTATTCTGCTGGACCCGTGTTTACTCAGATCTGCGTTTTCTTCAGAGGTGAAAAGTTCAGGTCCAGAAAGTACAAATCCAGACCAAGATTTTGTTTCAACCAATCAATTGAGTACTCTGTGACTGTGACTGTTTATATTCAACTGGTTGGTTGGAACAAAATCTAGGTCTGGATTTTCTGGACCTGAATTTTTCACATCTGATTTTCTTGTGATTCTTTTGGCACTGGCCTGTGTTTAAAGTCCCTTTGGGTTCCAGCAGTAATGAGTGAGATACCGCTGGACCTGGGGAGTCCTGACCAGGAAGGAAAGCTCTACTCAGCCGAGTGACTGAACAACCTGCACAAGATGACCGTCTGCACAGACCGGAGGGATCTGTTATTGGGTGAGGTCACAACACGTTCAGGTCACTTCGAAGGACCCTACAGCTGGGACTCTCTGATCTACCTTCTGGACAGATTTAAAAAAAACGAATAGCACAGAAAAATTAGAAAAAAAATACACCTACTCCCAGATGTTCTCATCTCCCTGCCCAAACTGTTTCCAGAAAATCCAGGCAAACAGATTGGTTGGTCAAAGTCATGGAATACCAAAAAGAGACGGGTCCCCCAAAAGTGACTTGAATCCCCTGGGCATCAACGAGCGAGCACACGCCTGACGACCTGCCTGGTACATGCCCTGACTCTCTCCTCCCACACGTTTCTCGCTCCGCTCTCACGACAGGGACGCCAGACAGGATAAATGTGCTGGAGAGCCAGCAGGCATCGACGGATAAACACAGTGGTTTTCACAGGAACCTGCTGGCTTCGGTGGAATAACACATTCGCATAGGTTACGACGGTCTGAAACCTGTGTGTCGAATCCAGCAAAGCCACGTAATGATGGACAACGTTAACGAAGCTTTTGCTGGTATACTTTTTGACTAGACAACAATTTTACGAGAGATACAACAGCAAATACATAAATCTGATGATTCGAGAGACGAAAAGCTCTCCCTGTGTTTTGTATTTATTACGGAAGACTTGAGAATATTTATGCAAACAGCAGTAGCATAAGTAGCAGCATGTCTAGTTTAATTAAAATTCTTCCACAGAAACGTTTTAAGTACTCAGGAGCTTAATCAAATACTTACTGCTCTTCAGAATGTTACCTTCACAAGTTTTAATGAGCCCTCCTAAGCCCTCCCACTAATATTTGGGGCGCTTTGCTGCGACTGTCTGCACAACACGCGACTGTGGTATTTGAGAGTTGACACACTTTGCGTGTTTTTTTTTTTTTTATTCAGGTTGGTTAGGGCCACAGCTCACGTCAACGGAAGGGAGGTGACGATTATAGGCCCATGGACAATGACCCCCTGAGCAGATTGTCAGAGGTCTGCAGAAGCTGTCAGAAGCTATAAAAGTGCCAGGTGCTTTTATCTGCTCCACAACGTATGTGACATAGACGTGACAGGGACCACGTTTAAACTGACGTGACAGGGACCACGTTTAAACTGATGACACGATGACTTTGCTGAGCATCAGGGTGCACAGAAGTGACATTTGCTTAATAAATGAAAAATCACCTTGAACATCACGACCTATTTCCGTGACGACCCTCCCTGACCCATCGCATGTCCCGGCATGATTAAAAATAGATGATCTGTGCGACAGAAATATCACTTTGTTGGGGGGTGGATTCCGGAGAGTTACAGCCCATTGTAACAGCCTCAGAGCCCTGAACGACCACTGACAGCACCAACATAAATAAACACCGACAGGCATTTTAATCTCCACGACTCAATGGCTCAGTCATTACCATAGCAACCAAGTGGTGTTTTTAAGGACCTGAAACATAGTCGTCTACGTGTGTGCCCGTCGCACCCAGGGTGGGGTCGCCAAGGGAATTTTCACCCACACATGGCTCATGTGTGGCAGCCGGTCCATGTGTGACACCCGGAGGAGGTGTGACAGTCAGGTCACGCTTGGCAGCCACCCCGTATGTGACAGCCATTAACACGCGTGACAGTTGGCTCACGTGACAGCCAGTGACTATGGCAGGGGGCCGTTAGTGTTTATCTGAACCATTTACAATCTGGACGGCACGAAAGTGTGACACTGAGCAGAGAGAGTGGCAGCTCTGCTGTGACACCTTCCAACCTGCCTTTCCAACCCCCTCTTTGCTGCCAGGTTCATTTGAGCGTCTTGATTAAACAAAGGAGCACTTTCATCTACACACACTTCATAAGGTCATTCCCACCGTTGGACTCGTTAGACTCCCCATATGGTGTGGGAAGGGAGCGGGGTTGGGGGCGACCAAATATCTGAATGGACCTGAAGCTCACTGGCATATTCACAGAAGACTCATTTATTTACTGTACAACCCACTATGCAGTACTGTTTATTTCAGATGTATAATCTATCCATCCATACATCCATCCGATGATTAGCAGACATCAGCGTCGACTCCTGCTGCCCATATACACAGCTCTCATGGCACGTGGTTCTGATGAGCACCAGGCTGACATTGTTTTCCTCTTTTGCCTCAGCTCCATCCCCGACTTCCCCGAAAGGGCCCCCCCCAAAGGCTAGAGGAAGCAGTGAGTGATGGACTGGGCCCCCCCAATCCAGGTGAGTGTGCATGGCCCCACCCCCTCCCCTGTCCTCCGAAATCCAGCTGACGGCTACTGCAGACTCAGCTCGTCAGCGCAGTGAAGGGATCCCCTGCAGAACCTCGACTCGGGCCCTCAGCGCAACCTTCAGCCTTTTGACATGAATGTTTAAAGAATAGAATCCAGCACTCCCACTCTCCACATGCAGCGTTATATAAATCAAGTACCCAAACGCAAGTCATCTATATGCTTCTTTGAAGATTTTAAAGCAAACTGTGGGTTCAGGTCATAGCACCAGAGCCAATGACCTAGTTTGACTGTAACATCAATGCCCCGCCCTCACGGAGACCACACACCCCCCCGATTGATGGAGTCACCACCCCCAGCTCCAGGATGCCTGGGGCAAGATGCCCATGTAAATTGTGTTTCAGTACCACGCTGGGTTACAGTAACACAGATATTATAAGTGTAAACTAGGAGAAGCTAAATTAATGTTGAACTGCATATTTGCAGGAAGGCAAACATAAATATAATGTAACAAACTACAAAAAATAAACCGTCCATCCATCCATACACCTATTTTACATGACAGCTTTTCCAGCACAAGGCTGTGGTGAACTTGTACTTTATCCCTCTAAATAAGATCAGAAATCCTGGATAGGAAGTTGGAAAATGTAAAGAAAAATAAATAAATTAAAGTAAATTAACTTCGGAAAACAAAAACCCAGAGATTTCTTCCCAGAATGGAGCTGAGCCCCATGACAGAACTGAGCCATGATCTGCAGGGATCCTGGCCTCCCTCCTGCATCTCCAGAGACCAGACGCCCTGGTGGGAGGTGAGGATGAGGAGCGCGCGTCTTCGCGGCCTGTCCACCAGGCACCGGTCCGCAGAGCCTGGTTCCTCCTTGCCACCATGCTGCTGATCGGTCTGCTCTTGTCTTTCTGTGCGATTTACTTAATAGGTAACCGCCGCCTTCTCTCCTGCCTTCTGCTCAGTAATTAACTGACCTGCTTTCAGTTCATGAAATCCAAAGTTTTCCAGGAAACTCTTACTACACCTCCACTGTCACGTAACTGACAGCGCGAAACTCGGCGGTGCTGGGAGAGCTCAGGGGAAGCGGCGTGGAGGAGGAGCATCTGCTGGAGCTCAGGCGCTGGAAGGCCCTCCTGGAGAAGAACCTGGATATCTCCATCTCCAAGGGTACCGCCAAGTGAGAGAAAAGGTGTGGCGCCCCCCGGTGGAGAAGGTGGTGCCCTGCGGCAGATGCTGTACCAGATGAGCGTGATTTCAGCACAGGACAGTGATTAGAGTTCTGCTTATTCAGCACAATAAATGGCCTCGCATATGGAGGGTAGTCGGGTTGTTGTGGATACACCATATTTTAAGTAGAGACTTACAGGAAATATGACTTTTTTTAAACAAAAAAAGGAATGAAATAGATGCATTGAAAAATAAATTTCAGGTGGTAGGACTGACACTCGGTAGAGCTTTGTACACACTGCATGCCTTACGAGTTTCTGCGGGAAAGGAGTGTACAGTGCGACCACCCCAGTCTCACAACATCTCCCAGTCTGACACAACATCTCCCAGTCTCACAACATCTCCCAGTCTCACAACACCTCCCAGTCTCACAACATCTCCCAGTCTCACACATACCTCCCAGTCTCACAACATCTCCCAGTCTGACACAACATCTCCCAGTCTCACAACACCTCCCAGTCTCACAACATCTCCCAGTCTCACACACATCTCCCAGTCTCACACATACCTCCCAGTCTCATACACAACTCCAAGTCTCATACACAGCTCCCAGTCTCACAACATCTCCCGGTCGCACAACATCTCCCAGTCTCACACACATCTCCCAGTCTCACAACATCTCCCAGTCTCACACACACCTCCCAGTCTCACAACATCTCCCAGTCTCACACACATCTCCCAGTCTCACACATACCTCCCAGTCTCATACACAACTCCAAGTCTCATACACAGCTCCCAGTCTCACAACATCTCCCGGTTGCACAACATCTCCCAGTCTCACAACATCTCCCAGTCTCACACACACCTTCCAATCTCACACACACCTCCCAGTCTCACAACATCTCCCAGTCTCACACACACACCTCCCAGTCTCACACACATCTCCCAGTCTCATTCTCGTACCTATAAGCCAGTGTGGTTATCCCATTCTGACAAAGGACCTGACTGCTGCGGAATGTCTGCAGTATATTTCTAAAAAACAAGATGCGTAAATGAAAAAAAAACATTATTTTGTTGAACAGTAACTGTATATTTTGTGTGTTTCATTAAATGCGTGGGGTCTACTTACAGAGTGAGTCAGCAGCGTTGTGTTAACCTGCCATTTTGTCGTTGTGGTGACTAGAGCAACCCACTGCCAGACCATGGATATCAACAGCCAGTGATATGAACAGGTGAAGCTTGCCTTAATTAAAACTGTAAATCATATTTTAAAAATTAAAGAAATCTGTAAAATCAGACCTCTCACGTCTAGATCTAGTTGTACCCAAAGCAAAAAATCATATTTTTGACTGAAGAGATCACTGTCATAGCAGAGTTTATGCCAGGATATTCAAGACCAAGAATCACACCAACAGAAAAAATACTAGTCTGATGTTGGTCTTAAGATAAAACCCTTGACCAAGCACAAGAAAACTGTTAATAATACATTGGTGCGTCGTCTAATTGGGGCTGAGTGTTTCACAGAATACTAAGAATAGAAGTATAGAGGATATTAAACATGCCTGGATGTTGTTCTTGCCTCGCCCCAAATATCAAATATACATCAGTTGCATCCTTGCTGAATGAGACCAATCCCATGATTCATTGCGCCCCAAGTTTGTTCTTGGAAGGCAAGTTAGTAAGACTGCTTTTGGCAGGATGGCAAGTACAATGTTTGCATTCTTGGTATCGAGAAACACGCTGGCTGTGTCTGAATTCGGGGGCCGCTTCCGTTGAAGGACGCGCTCTATGCAGCCTTCGTAGGCTGCGTCCTTCGAAGGTACGTGCAATGAATCTGGGGATCTCGGCAGAAGAATAATGCGTTTTTAAGCTGCAATTGAAGAAGCCTTTGAAACGGGATGACCGTATCGCACTGCTGGAAGACAGCCGTCTTCCAATACAGTCTTAGAAGGATACAGCTCCTGAATTTGGACACAGCCCCCAAGTCTTATAGCAGAGGGGATATAGTGTGCAGGCTGAATGAATGATCGTTGAACTAAGCAATTCTCGTAGTTATATAGTCAGCGATACAGTCAGTACATTGATCTTACAGTAGATTAGCCGATTTCCTGCACTCGAGTGTTGCAATGTAGTGCCCAGCCTGCTATGAGCAGCGTACATTGTCTTTGCGCTAACATTAGCTTACAACAGTAAGGAATGTGCAGCATATCGCAAGAGCAATACGACTTGTAAGACACGTTTCTTAAATTTAGTGGCTGTATTTTTACACATGACCACCAGATGGCAGAATGTTATCGCTGAAATTTGGATTTTGGGACAAGTTGATTCCTTCATCATATCTGTCATTATCGGTTGCCTCGGATTATGCCCCACTTATGAACTGAATCGAGGTGCCATATTTTATTATTGTCTGGAAATACATTCGTATCTTTCTCCAGAAACCTGTCATTATCATACAACAAAAGGGTGTGGTGAAGGATGGAGAGTGTAGTCTATGTGTGCAAGGCTGTATGTGGTTGTTTAAAAGGGAAAAAACCCACCTGTTTTAGCCAGTTTGTGATGTCGGTGACTTAAGGTGCATCTACATACAGTGACTGGAGGCAGCCTGTTAGCTGCAAGGCATGATGGGAAATTAATTAAGAGAACACCTTCATTCCAGTGACGATGCTAATAAATTTTTTTATCAAAGCTTCTGTCTTGTACATTTAAAGGAAATAAGATTATTGATCTTGGACATTCATAACATTTTCCTCTTAATTATTAATATTGTTGTTGTTATTATTTTGATCGATCATTTATGAATACTGGTTCCTACCAGTGAATGAACCTTCCCTCATATACATCTTTGGAACAATCCCCCCCCCTCTCCTAGATGCATATAACATCACAGAGGACACGATGAAAAGCACAAGTAGTATATTATCCTCGTTGCCAGCCGCATGGAAGGTTGTGCACCTGTTTCTTGCTTTCCTCACAAGGCCTTGCGAAGCAGCACACGGATCTGGTGGAGAGCACATGCTATTTATACAGGAACACCTGAGGCTGGGATAGGAAAAGTGTGTGTGTGTGTGTGTGTGTGTGGGGGGGGGGGGGGGGTAAACCGACACAAAGGCTCTGACTGCATCTATCCATCCATCTCCCAGCCACTTATCTAGTACAGGGTCAAGCAGGGGCCTGGAACATGGGCCATGAGACAGAGGTGCACCCTAGGCAGGACAGCAACCATCCAAGGACGATTCTGAGCTAGCACTCCACCTGACTGCCTGCCGTCGGACTGTGGGAGGAAAGCAGGCCAGCTAGACCAATGGTCGCCAACGTGTCGCCCACAAGCAGCTAGCAGCTACTAGTAGCTCTCAGGGAGCCAATGAATAAGTTGCAGAACAATTTAGACGTAAAATAAATTATGCAAATTCAGCAATTTTTTATTTTGCTTATACTCATGCACACAAGGACTCCATCCCCCAGGCTGACAGCTTTTACCGTCGCCACCCCCCCCCCCCACCTCCCCAGCTGATCTTGCATCAGTCTTGTATCAAACACGTAGCTCCCCCACATCACATCGTTTGCAGAAGCAGAAGAGGCCGTGAATAACGTCGGAGACCCCTGACCATGAGGCTGAACACTGTACCGTATGCGAATAGGCTGAACAGCGAACCGTATGCGATGAGGCTGAACAGGGAACCGTATGCGATGAGGCTGCACACTGTACCGTATGCGATGAGGCTGAACACTGTACCGTATGCGATGAGGCTGAACAGGGAACCGTATGCGATGAGGCTGCACACTGTACCGTATGCGATGAGGCTGAACACTGTACCGTATGCGATGAGGCTGAACAGGGAACCGTATGCGATGAGGCTGCACACTGTACCGTATGCGATGAGGCTGAACACTGTACCGTATGCGATGAGGCTGAACAGGGAACCGTATGCGATGAGGCTGCACACTGTACCGTATGCGATGAGGCTGAACAC
>JAODUD010000062.1:22690583-22707825 GCA_026784285.1 Stomatorhinus walkeri
ACCGTATGCGATGAGGCTGAACACTGTACCGTATGCGATGAGGCTGAACACTGTACCGTATGCGATGAGGCTGAACACTGTACCGTATGCGATGAGGCTGCACACTGTACCGTATGCGATGAGGCTGAACAGGGAACCGTATGCGATGAGGCTGAACACTGTACCGTATGCGATGAGGCTGAACACTGTACCGTATGTGATGAGGCTGAACACTGTACCGTATGCGATGGCCAATGTTTTTCTCGTCTGCTTCATTTCAGTCACACATCATCAGCTGGTTTTCCTTTCATGGCTGTGCCGTGCAAATCTGCCATGGTGACTCACTGGGAGAACTCATCACATTGTGCTCTCTGAGATCCCTGTCTGCCAAACCAAGGAGTGAATAAAGACCTTAATAAACATTTTCCCATCAAACCAGTGTTCAGGAGCTGCACGGCTCAAAATGAATTACACCCAACAATGCCTGACAGTATGTACTAAAGAATACATATCATGACTTTTCTACATGAACAATTAAAATTAAAGAATTAAGTGAATTGCCAACACTTGAGTTGTAAATTTGGCTTAATTACATTCAGAGTCCAATACAATAGACTGTGTATGTGCTTTCATGAATAATTCATCATCATAAACAACATTATGGAAATAATTCTAATTAAATGCCTCACAAACGCTGAAAAATGAAACTATCCAGGCTTAAATCATGAGTGTGTGTAAGAGCACAGACCATCATATAATACAGACTGCAGATTAGCTATAGATGATGAAAAAATGCAAATGTAGTTTTCATAACCCTCTTTGTAAATCCCTCAGTGATCCCAATTTACTATTAAAATGTGTAAACAAATATGGTGTCAAACATTAAAATGTGCAAGAAATTGTGTAAAACAGTCACCTCGATTCACCTGAAATATTCTACTTAAAAAGACACACAGTCTGTAATGAAATGGAAGCAGTGTGTCTCCCTGAATCATAAAACAAGAACTATTAACCTCTGCACAGCTCATGGTCACTGATGCCTCCTAATTAATCTCCGTCGCGGGGAGGCCCATCACCCGCTCATCCATTACAGAGGGCCGACCCCGAACGGACCTGGCGCACTGCTCAGGGAGCCAAGCGGGGCCGGGTGCAGACTCTTCCCCCATCCTCTGGACAGTCACGGGGAGCTAATCCATCACGCCAGCATATCCCACAATGCCTCCCACTTCACCAGGTAGCCTTCTTACTGTAAACCAGTGCTGCTCCTCAGGAGGACGACAGGAACACAACCTTAACCGTCCACACCCTCGGGTACAAATAAAACTGATGCCTATAGAGTAGCTTTGCCCGCTGGCTTAGAATCTTGCCATTTTTTTTCCAATGTATTGAAGCATCTGGGCAAGTGACAAGAATCAAAATGGAAAATTTTACTGACTGCAGCCTATGCCCTGTGTATATATTGTCATGTGTCAGTGAACCAACCTCAATTCTATTCATCCTCAATGAATGGCTCAGAGCCCCCCCACCCCACCACACACACACACACACACACACACACTCTGCAGGGATGACGGGTCACTGAGGACCAGCACTTTTACCCCTTAATATCCCACTAAATACTCCTGCACCATAGTTTACTCTGACTCTATTTATCTGGAAACATTGTTATTTTATTTTACTAGTCATTAACCTGGATTTTGAATTTGATGTTTCTTTTCAGTGTAATAAAAAGTATATGTTGATACTTCAGTACCCAAATTAATACATCGGTGTACATTACTTTCATTACTGGCTGGTTAACTCATAATTCTCTTTACTACCAGATTAATGTATTTCCCAGTACCCTGGGACAGTACCTAATGGCTATACCGTTTTTTCATCTATAACACTAGGCCATCGTTATGTCTTTAAGCAATTGACCACTGCACTTGGCCTAATTTAAGCCCATTTCAAGGTCATGTACTGAAAATAGGGCATTGTGGGGAGTGGCGAGGGGAGTTAGCTCTAACATCTGACCCACGCCCTGTTTCCAGGATGACTACATTAACACAGAACACCCCCACACTGCGGAACTTGGTGCGATCCAACCAGCCCTGACATCACCTGAAAACCTCATTGTTTCCTCATTCATTACAGGGGACTTTCCACTTAAGCATGAAGGCATCCTTGTCACCGCCCCATTTCCATTCACAGCCAATCAGCTTGGAACAGCGAGGACAGCAGATAAGGCCTATTCAAGGGAATATTGTCAAACACATTACATTCCACTATATTAGCCAGACATGGGAGGGGGGCGGGCAACTGCCCTTTTGCCCAAACAATTACAAGTACCTCCCGTTTTTAAAACTGTATTTTCACAAATGCATAAATATTCACGTTTATTAATGGTTGTCATGTATAACAGAATGCATATAAAGTAGAGGGCATATAGTGACAAACTCATATGTAACCTTTTCTATAATTCAGTCTTTCATTAAGAAATATTTATCAGTTTGCTTTTTCCTGTAATACTGTTCATCACTGCATTCCTATTGATGCCCCCCACCCGGTTCCGCTGTCTCTGTTTGGAGTTTTATGTCTTGATTAGAATAACCACAGATATGAAGATGTGACCTTGTGACTCACCACAGAACTGAAGTGCGGCGGTTCTGGAGGACTAGAGGAGACATCTGACCCCAGATCTGCTTTCCAGTGATCTTTGGTTTCTTGTTCATTGACAGCAGAAATGCCACTGCTGACCTCTCACTGGTCCCTTCAAGACTGGGGGGGGCGGGCACTTAACCCCGGGATGATGATGAGTGAATGGTGAATAGAGTCACCAGGGCGGCATTGAAGAGGAACTATTGGTGTTCTGCTAAGCTTGTGGAGACGACCAATGAGCAGAGGGGGCCCAGGGTCACCTGACTCACATGGTGAGTCATCTGCATCTGTTTGACTTAATCTATAAGAGTCACTCGCCCACAGCTACGCATGTATCCAGGTGCATTTTCTCACAGTGTGAATGTGCTCCACTTGAGGCTGAAGAACAATACAGGGCACGGCGGTTTATGTAGATTAACACGTTCGGCAGCATTTTTCTGCTACTTGTTATTTTAGATGAACATCTCAGAAATCCCAGTGCGGCTCATTGAAACGAATCTGTTCGATCATTAGTAACAGTCAACAGACCTCCTTCTGAAGACCAAGGACATCGGCATTCCCCAGGAGGCAGGCTGCCCTGCTATGGAAAACAAACCTGCCATTTATGGGGATGTGCCACCAGTATGAGAAGCAGATATTTATATTGGCAGGCTAGCAGTGTGGGAAGCAGAAATTTATATTGGCAGGCTAGCAGTGTGGGAAGCAGAAATTTATATGGCTGGACTGCTAGCATGGAAAGTTGACTTTTTTGGGTCACAACAATAGCGCTGGCAGCTAATGGTTTTACGGTCAAACCTCTAGTGAGAGAAAAGCCCTTTTTTCGGGACAAGGAAGATTCCGGTCTTAAACAAATTAGAGGTGCCGTCCCACTTATAAACAGTCGCTGAGCCGAATCACGTTCCGATCGGACCCGCAAATCATAAGGCCGACCGCAAATCACCAGTGGGAGATATGCTTTCTGAGAGCAGCGCTGACACACTAGGGGCAGAAATCCACTCATTTTAAATGTCCCTGGTTTAAAAAACAAAAATAATGACAATAAAACAATGGCGTGAAATACATTTCATCACCTGCTTCCACAGAAAACTCCCCTGGTCACTGTCCCCGTTAATGTTCATCAGCCTCACGTTTGTGACAGACCTTCACCATGATTTCCATCATTAAAATATCTTTCCTTTCATTGTCTGTCCAAAATGTCCCGTGAATTTC
This sequence comes from Stomatorhinus walkeri, assembly GCA_026784285.1. Classification (NCBI taxonomy): domain Eukaryota; kingdom Metazoa; phylum Chordata; class Actinopteri; order Osteoglossiformes; family Mormyridae; genus Stomatorhinus; species Stomatorhinus walkeri. The sequence goes on from JAODUD010000062.1 coordinate 22,694,412, forward strand.
CTGGGTTACCTTCCCTGTCTTCTCCGCATCTAAAACAATTTCTGCAAATGGATGTTTCAAATTAAGGCGAAAATACTGACACCAAAAACACTCCACAACTGGAATAAACTTAAATAATTGAATAGATTACATCTGACATATTTGGCACGAGTGTCAGTGCTAGAGACAGCTTTCAATTCAAAGCCCCGAACTGAAAATCAGAGAACAAAGGAAGACCGTCCCAGTCCGACAGCCGCGATGAGACACATGTGGTCTGACAGACATGGATCCAATAATCCACTGAGTCAGTCAATACAGTGGACAAAAATACAAGCAGGTCTCCGCCTACATAACACGTTCCACAAACTGCATTACATTTTACACGTCAGATTTGTCCCCCCCTACTATTCAAGACACCTTATAGCAAAAAAACTCATAAGCCAAGACTTTGTGTTTGCAGGTTGTCCCCGTGTCATTGTGGGGTTTCCTCCAGTTTCCCAACACAGCTCTAACACGCATTAAGGTGAATTGGTGCACCTAACACGCATTAAGGTGATATCCTGCACACTTGTGTGTGCAGGTTGGCACACCATCCTGGGTGATTCTCCGCCTTACACCTGCACCCTCTGAGACCGGCTCTGGATGCCTGCGACTCGGCATAAAACGAGTGGGTACAGAAAATGGAGGGATGGATATTTTCAGTGTAAATTTACTTTTAAAAATTCAATACAGTATACTTTACTGTACTTATCTTAATCCTAGTATCATTCTGGGACATGTGGGGGGGGGGGGATCTTGTTGCCATGGCATTAATTAATAGTTGGTGGTGATGATGATGTGAGGACAATGATGTGGCAATAGGTTATGCATTACAAATGTCACCGTTTTGTATTATCGCTTTCGTACACTCAGATTTTTTTGTACGCAAGTCCAGATTTAAGTCAGTTTTTTTGTAAGTTAAGACCAACTTGCATGCAAATTAATCTGCTATTGGTTACAAAGACTCAAAAATGACACAAGCCATCACCAACATCCATCCATCCATCCATCCATTTTCTATACCTGCTTATCCTACTGGGTCGCGGGGGGTCCGGAGCCTATCCTAGAAGCAATGGGCACGAGGCAGGGAACAACCCTGGACGGGGGGCCAGCCCATCACAGGGCACACCCACACACCATTCACTCACACAGGTACACCTACGGGCAATTTAGTAACGCCATCACCAACAATAGTTGGCTAACGACCACCAGGGTTAAAGCTGTGTCAGTTGTCCCAGCACTTCCCCGTTACCCGACTGGTGGGAAGAACAGACAGAATGTAGCGGCGAGGCTCACGGCCCAGAGGAGGGCCAATGTGAAGAAACAGCTTACGCTTGACCTCAATCTGGACCCGTGGGCTCAATCGGCCAAAGAACTTAAACCCTAACCTACAATCAAGAGAGCTGCTGTTGTGGGAAACAGGCATGAGTCACAGAACCGCGAGTGCAAGCCTGCTGGAGGGTGTGGGGGCTGCTTGGAGAGCCCCCAAGCTGCTCCGTCGAGGAGTGTTGTGGTGTGTCTGAGAGCTTCTGGAGTGGGAACATCTGATCAAGGCTTTTTCGAGCCAGCTGGGACTCCAGTTGAGGCGAATGCATTTGCTTCCCAACCATGTACTGATCTACTGCAACCCATTCATCCATAATGAGGGAGAATACACATATACTCCACCGCTTTTCTACATGAGGGCAGCGTCACAGGAGTGTTTTTGTCTGTCTGAGTATCAGGCCTGAATTCGCCTCACACGATCTGGGCCGAAACGCCAGATAGCAATCCTCAGCTGGAAATGCGACTCCGGAAAAAGCCCCAGGTTTGTGAGCCGCTTCGCTCTATTCACACCCCCAGCACGCGGCAAACTCACGCGGCCCTCAGCCGGACTGTCCTCTGAAGTTGGGAAGTCCTTTGTTTAGATGTGACCCCTCCCACTGCTGTCCTGAAAGTATAGAAAGGTACACATCCCCCTCACTGGGCACATTTCCATTATCTAACTGTACTGCTTGTGCACGCTGTGTCAACACTTGTCCTGCTGAGCTTTGCCATTAATAGCGATGTAAGAGGGAGGACCCAGTGATAACCAACAAAGGGGCGTTTACCTTTGGGCTCCTTGTGACCCTTTACTAAGCAATTAGCATTAGCCACATGCAGAACACTGGATCAGCGAAGCTCATACTCACAGTCCAGCTCTATGCACAGGGATTCACATAACTGGTACGCAAGTACGCATTCACCTCTAAAAGTGATACGTGCTGCAATCAATTGGTGTAACAGTACAAATGTGTATGTATTTTATTGCGAGAAAGTATCATGCATTTTAACCTTGTTATGCTAATATGCTGATTCGTACTTCAATTGTGGTATAAAGGTTAGAATGCACGGTAATTTCTTGTCATATCAGTGTAAAGGCACATAAAATACGCAAGCATTACAACAATCAATTGCTGTATGTATCGCTTTAAAAGGTGAATGCGTGCTTGCGTACATGTTATGGGCATCCCTGTCTATGCATGCGGGACCAATCCTGCACTGGGTTTCACAATATAGGCCGAAACAACGTTGAGTGAATCAGACACTCAAAACAAAAGAAATGTAATTCAGTGAGTTTAAGTACAAGGTTTGGCCTTCAAGGCAAAACTGGCACGAGCAGAGCGACCAGACATGGCTGGTCTCACCTAAATCCTACCTGCTGCATGGATCTTATCAGAAATGTGCAGGTCACGATGATCCAAGAGTCCTGGGATCAACGGTGAAGGTTCCATCTCTCTCACTACCACCTTGACTTACCAGGTAAAGATTCTATTCTTCTCAGAACCCGTTCACCATCCGAAACTTTGTTCATGCCCAAGATCAGGTCAGCTTACATCTAATGGCTGCTGAAGGTGGGTAATGGTGGAAGTATAACCTATCAGAATGGGAATCAACTCTTGTGTCTATTATGCAGAGTCAATATTTGCACCATGCAGCACTTGAAGTGCCGGTTCCTCGAGGAAGCCGGTAACTAGAACAACGCCGCAGATAGCTTGGTAATGCAATTCCATCTGCAGCAGGGCTCCATCTGGGCCTCAAACTGTGCTGGCCCTCAGGAACGGAGACCCGCCTAAAGATGGACATGGTCCGGACAGCAGAATTTTATTTATCAGTTAAATACAAAATCAAACCAAAATCAATACATTTTACAGCTTTAAAAGACACGCTGTTAAAAAATCAAAAATCACGAATAAGAACATACAAATCGAATAAGAACATACTACGTTGATCGGACATGGTGATGCAGTGGGTGGCGCTGTTGCCTCACACCTACTGGGCCGGGTTTTGAGCCCTGCTGCCACTTTGTGTGTGGATGTTCCTCCCACAGTTCAAACATGCAGTCAAACAATTTATATCACTAAACTGGCCAAAGGGGGTGAGAGTCTGCGTGCCCTGTGATGAACTGGCATCCCGTCCAGGGTGTTGCCCCGCCCTGTGATGGACTGGCATCCCGTCCAGGGTGTTGCCCCGCCCTGTGATGGACTGGCATCCCGTCCAGGGGGTTCCCCCACATTGTGCCCTAGGCTACCTGGACTAGGCTCCAGCCCCCAGCATTTGGAAAATGGATGGACAGAACATTTGCCCTAAGATGACTCTAAGATATCCAAGGTGCTGGAAAGATTTTTCAAAAATTTCTTCTGAATGTTGCGAATCTGTCCATGAATCTCCCATATGTATGCATTGAATTATAAATGACACAGTATATAAACTAAGGAAGTCCATTAACATGGTTGAAAGATAGAGTGGCTGCTTAGCAACAAGGGTACTGTGGTAACCATATGGGCACAGTGATATGGAGGACACAGGTCAGGGGTAAAAAGGGACTCCAGCCAATATTGGGAAGCAGAAACAATTCCCTACTAAAAAACATTACACAGCGAGCACTGATTAAATCTGATTAAATCACAGATTAGTCGAAGATCACCCTAATTAAGTGATCACATTTTGGTACTGCTAATTATTTAAGCTTTAATGAAAAGAAGGTACAACTGTATCCAATATCCATGGGTAATATCATACTGTGGAAAAAAGTAACATAAAATCTAAAATGTTACGGAGTAGAAAGGTCTTAAAGGCACAGATTAACCACTCAAACTCTCACACAGAGAACAAAAGATGTTTAAAATAGTGGCAGCGGTATTTTCAATGAGGGAAAAAAAACACATCTTGGAAAACCCTGAAAGCAGTGTTTGCTTTGAAATTTCATTATGGGATGGTTACACTTCTGTGCAGTTCAATGCTCCATGCAGTAACATCCTTCACATCTGACAACGTGCACTTCCGCAGCTGTTCATCCTCACTATTACGTAGGTCCATACCACACGGCATTATAAGAAAAATATGCCGTCGACCACATCATCCTGTGTCCCGTCATCTCCTATTTCAGATCCGGCACTCAAAACAGCGCCTTCTATCAATGTATGACCGCTCTGCAGCCAGAACACCGGTCAGTGAGATTTATAGCTGAATGATGACACGAGTCAAACATCCATCGCCCTAGAGACCCAGACAGATCTGTCATAGCGGACTTACATTCCCAATTCAGTCTGACTGATAGCAAGCCTGCCCTAGACTGGTTTAACACAAGTAAATATGAATGAGGCGTTGGAGTCTATGCTCCAAATGATTACATTCTGCAGATTAAGAAAGAGTGGGTTACATCAGTATTTAAAACAGGATTTTACCCAAACTGCAAAATCCGGTGAGGGCATTGTATACTGAGTTAGGGGAAATCTTCAAAATAATGGAAGCTGCCTCTAGTTCCCATTTATAGTCTGCATTGTGACTTTGGTCCTGGGGCCATTTTAAAAGGTAATAAAACTTACCCATTGTAGAGCTCTTGCTAATGTTGTAGATATTTAGGATCATATCACGCAATGTGGACTTCACATATTCGTGTCGAATCATTAGATCCACATAAAGTTCTTTTCTTTAAGCCAGCACCAACAAAGCCATTCGAGCCATTCAACCTGCCGAACAGCATGTGTCCTGCTGCGCTGCCTGTATGTTATGGCCGCCTGGTCCACATACCCTTGGAAGCCTCAGAGAATTCTCTCAAGGCCCTGCATGCTTCACGTTAATGAAACTTGTGGAGCATAAATCATGCTTAATGTGGCTGTGTCTCTTTTTTCTTTCTAAAATAGTGGTTTAATCTTTGCCTCAGCTCAGATAAAAATAACATTCTCATCCGGACTGCCAGTCTAATCTAATGCACAGAATGAGAGGAGACTGGAACGTCCCAGTGGGGGACGAGATGTTCTCCATGACGTCCCCCTCTGCCTCCGTCTCTGGCTAATCTGGACCCGTCAGCTTCCCGAGAGGCGTCACGGTGTCAGGAGGACACTTGTTGACCAGGGGAGGAACGCTGTGGGATGCGGCCATCTTCAGCAGGAAACGTGACGCAATCGGCATGCGGCACATCGACGGGAGACGTTCTTCATAATCTGCTTACCGTCAGCTTCATCCTCACAGACCTGCCTGGCTCCGAGTATTTTAGGAATTTTTAACAAAACGACTCTTTCTGGTCAAACTCGAGAAGCACCACCTGGAAACTTTAGTGCTTAAAATGAAGCTTCGTTCGCCATTTGGTGAAAGTGAATCTCGGGGCCTGAGTGCAGGTTCTGCAGTCTACCCAGCCTCAGGACGGGCAATTCCAGGGCCACAAGCTAAGCAAACCACTTACTGGGGACTTGCTATTGCTACCGATGAGAAGGCAGTGAACCACATGAAGGTAGAGGCGGGCGGGTGACTTATACTATAGCAGGACTGGATTCATTGCTGACAGGAACATTCATTTCCCCTTCACTTCTCGAAAAGCCAACAAAAGGCTGTCAGTGAGCCAGCTGCCCATGACCCCGGAGGTGTTCCCATTCCGGCAGCTCACTGGTTCTCTGGAACACGCGAGACCAGCCGGCAGCTTAATGCCACAAATGAGCAAGCAGTGACCTTTCTGCAGTGGAAAACAAAACAGTTATCTCTGAAACACACCCCGTGACTTAGACACATGTATGTCTACCACGTTGCTCTCTTTGCATGAAGGTCAACCATCTTAACCCCAAACATTCGCTAATGCATTTCCACCTCACGCCACATCGCCTCAAACCCATAACATCATCTTCTCATCTGTTTACCCTTTGCTTACATGTTAACCCAAGGATCAGTCATCTTCATGTGTTCTTCGGCACAACGTCCTAGACCCTATAAGGCGGACTTCTACCCCCCAGAAAATGATTTTTCTAAATCTCCCACCACCATGTAAATATTAATAGTTAAGAACTCGCTAGGGACAGATCTCAGGTTTTCCTCAGATTGAAAGTATCAACCCTATTGGAAGCCTCAAATCCTAGAATCGCCCGTCCTTGGTCCCCAAGTGTAATTCCCTCATTATTCCTTCGTCCGTCATCTCCCTGCTTAACTTTGGTTGATGGAGCTGATCGGTGATGAAAGGCAGGTGGGAACAGGCTGTGAGAAGTAGCCGCCTCTCTAGCCCTCCTGCCTGAGCAGGAGAATGGTCTGACTCAGCGTTCTGCACAGCGATTGTGAGACAGTTTTATTACCTAATCCAGTTTAGGACGAGGAATCCGGCCAGTAACCTGATACACTTTATAATCCTCACTGCTATGGCCAGGAATCAGTCTAACCAAGATGGGGAGAGAGAAAAAAAAACTGACTTGCAGCAGAGGTCCACGTACTGCGGCAAAATCATATGCAGATCTTTACGAATTCTAAAAACCGTAGGCCTTGCTTTATTTTAGTCAGCTGAAAAAGATCTTTTACCATCTATAGTCAGGAAACTGGAATGAGCGCTGAATCACCGAGTTCCCAGATGAGTGAGAGAAATCTGACACCGACTGGTAAATAAAAAGGCCCTAAACTGGGAGGATAGAGCCGCTCCTTCATTACCACATACTGATTTCAAAGTGCTCACAGGTCGGCAAATGAATACCCTGAAACCTGATACCCACATTACGGTAAACCTTTGCACGTGGGAGCACCCATACACTTACGGTCATGCTGAAGCAACTTCCTCTGGTCTGAAATGTGCCGACGCAAGCAGTTTTGGGTTTGATACTGGCTTCTGCATAATCCTTGTGTTTAATGAGGACTGATGGGTAAACATGCCTATCGACACCGACCCTGCAACTTCACTTCCAGCCCCAATAAAGCCCCGTCTGAGCATCGAACTCAGATAAGGGAGAAGATTTAATGTTGGGGAACGGAAGGATCTTTACTAGTCCGTCATCCAAAAAAGAAGCATTGGAAAGGGGATGTTGGACAAATAAAATGAAAAAAATCCGTACACTGGTAAAACTCTTGGGGTTAATGTATCGGGTGGGTGAGTTGGCCGATCTCATTACTGTGTCACAATGCACTTCAGGAAGGTTTCTGAATGAGAGGGGGTAGGTGGCCAGGCAGGTGTCAGGGTGGGGGAGGGGATCAGCCTCAGCCAGAGATAACGGGGCATTTTCCACACATAATGTGCAGCAGCAGCAGCAGCAGACTCTGCAGAGTGTGAATGACAACGGGGTGTGAATGAGAGGAGGCCCTGCCAGCAGGGTGCCAGAGCTGTCAGCTGAGCGGCCGGGCCACAAACCACCAAGATGGACACTTTGCATATTGGCTATATTTTTTCCTTTCGAAAAAAAAAAACACAAACAAAAGAAAAACAGAAGTTAAGGCATTGTCAAAGAAACCAAAACATTAGAAACAAACCGGGCAGACAGTGCTTGCAGTTACAAGTATTTGCATATATAGGAATACACTTTGGCCAATCTGCATATTTAGACTGTTTCATGCATATAAGAGCCCTTGTCTTGCCCAGCGCTTACTCAATGTGACCTGTCATTGGTGGAGAAAGAGCAGCCAATCAGATCCAGCTTAACACGAAGAACTGTCTCTAATTGGATGAATAAGATGAGAGTAAGGCCAAGGCCTGAGCGAGCTGGAGACGCACCCTGCTGCTCAGCGCTTGTTCCTCAGGGAAGACCAGTCATCTTGCCTTCACGCAGATGGTATCATGGGGTCAAAAGTGTCCGCACGCAATATCAGTTCTCTGTGAAGCCCTTGTCACCTTTTTATAACCGGAAAATGCGAGTCTGACTCAGGGGTTTAGTCAGTGTGAGGTTAAAGGACAAGTTCTGGGACCGGCTGCACTTGACACTGCGACACAGAGGGAAGGTGCCAACGTCCATCAGCTCCCACCGAAGATGAAGACAGGCAAAAAAGCAACACGGCGTTAGGGAGCCATTAAGCAGCCATAATCTACCTCGAAAAAGCTGGGGGTAAAAACTAGTGTTGGCCAAATGAAGATTCATGAACCACTTGCTGTATTTTCTGACCCCACTAGATGCCGCTCTATATTCAAAAGAGGGCACCATCTAGTGGGGTCAAAAAATACAGAAACTGGTTCATGAAGCTTCATTTGGTCAACATCAGTAAAAACCATCACTGGAATGAATTCAGAAGTTTCAATAAATTATATCAGCTGTATGTGTTGACTGCATATAGAGCCACCTTTAGATTAGTCACCTAGGGCATCACGAAAGGACATGGAAGTTAAGCCACAATGTGCCGATTCGGCACTGGCTAGGAGATCTGAGGTCTAAGTATTTAGGAGTTGGCAGGTTTACAGACACACACCTAGAGTGGGGGGATACAGCCTTACAGTCCTACCCCCTGACAAGTGATCAAACAAAATGTAATTAAAAGGGTGGGACAAATTAAGTTGTAAGGATGTGGCCATGAGAGGCAGACTCACTCGCTATAGAGGTGGACATGAATGTGAGGGTCACGGGGCTCGGTGCATCCTTAGCCCCTCCCCCAGCTGTGTCCCAGTGAATCAGCTGCTACCGTCACAGGTAACTGGCAGCTTGGAGCTCCACTGTATACAAAGCAGGGGGCAAGAACATCAGCACCACTGAGGTATGCGCTAAACAGCAATCCAAATGTCCGATGACCTTCAGGCAGCATGCCCTGACTTGTGAGAACTCATCTTAAAGATTAGTGAGAGGGTAACAGAGTGGCTCGTGTAATTTCACTGAAGGGCTCTGGGGGACACCACTATGACTTGACGAGCTTGAAGCCCTGGCCTGTGTCCAGCACGGACGGGGGGAACCAGGACAGCTTGAGCCTGCGGAAGCAGCGCAGGCAGACGTCGCAGACCCAAAAAAGGTTCAGGCCGCCACACCAGTTGGCCAGGTGGACCAGTGGGAAGGTTGCACGAGGGAAGTAGGTCTTCCAGTGCTTGGTGACGTCGCTGCCTGTGGGCAGGTGCAGGGTGTAGTCGCCCCACCGCATGGACACGCCATAGATGGCCAACACGCCGCCGCTGCCCTCCGACCAGCAGATGTCACTCTCGGGATTGCAGTTGTACTCCACCCACCGGGCGGTGAAGTCACCGAGCTGCGGCAGCTCCGCCTCCTCCACGTCCCTCAGCCTTCTGAGCTCCGCCCCCTGCACTGCCACGTACAGCTCGTCCACCTTCCGCACCTCCCGCACCCACGGCCCGGCGTTCTCATCATCCAGGACCACGATGAGGCGCGAGCAGAAGCCTGCATTCTTCTCCTTCCACCACTCCAGCAGCTGTTCCAGGCGGAGTGTGTCGCCACCTGCCAGGACCAGACATCGCGTCAGCTTCCCCCAATGTCCCCCCCATACCTCCCCCTCTCTCCTCCCCAAACCTCTTCCCACTGCCTCCGTATCAGGCTGCATCACTAACACTTTAAAAGCATACAAATCCCTTCTCTGTTCCATCCAACTCACATGCATGAAGAAATTTTCACCGTCCCATCTCTCGTCTCATCTATTTAAACATTTAAAACATGTCTGTTTACTCTCACTGCAAACTTCACTGAAGCGCCTCATATTAACTACTTCCTACGGTGGTACAACAGCAGGACCTGGTGTCCTCAGAGAACACCATGCGGACTCTTTCGGTGTGCAGATCGACAAATTGACAGGAAATGCATCATAAAAGCCATTTACTGCCAGAGAATATGTTCTAATGTTTAATTCATGTAGGTGCCCTATTAATAATAACACCCAGAAAACACGAATGTTATGCAGGACAGGACCTGCATCTAAACAGCAAACACAGCTTCCATCAAACCACCCGTCTCCTTTACATTATTTCAGTTTGTGTGCTCATCCTGGGCAGGGCTACAGCGAACGAGCAACGCTTCCCATGAGGTCCAAGGCAATCTGAAGATACCCACGCCTGCAAACTGTGTGTCTTTCCTCGGCAAGAAGAAGCCAGAATATGCAAACATGGGGAGAACACGCAAGCTCCTCACACACAGAGCCGGGACCGGGAGCTAAACACTCAACCCTGAGTACTGATAATTATTAATCATTATTACGGTAATGATAATTATTGATTATATGCAATAACATGAAAGAAGAGTTATAGTCATTCAATAATAACCAGTTATGATGCTGAAAGCGGCGGGGACCACAGGGGCACAGACCCCAGCCAAAGGTTGATTGGCCCTCTCCCCTGTCACTCAGCAAATAAAAACACATCATTGGCTAATGATATGGTTGGCCTCTCTGTATGAATTACGGCATCCTTACCGGCCAGGGCCCATTCCCCGGAGCGCAGCGAGTGGCCGCTGTAGTAGATGACGTAGGAGTCGTGGCGCGGCCCGTCGGCCGTGCGCTGCTCCATGAAACTGCGTAGCTTGGTCTGTAGCGCGTCGGCCATCATGCCACCTGCCGAGTAGTCGCAGCCGTACGTCTCGATCATGTGGTGCGAGAAGAAGCGCTGGATGTTGTTCAGCATGCCCGTGGAGCGCAGGTTCAACTCCTGGACCAGGTCCGGGGGCAGCAGCGTCGGCTGTCCATCGAGGCTGGGGGGAGGGGGGGGTGCGATGACATCATCAGCAGTGTTACATGCTTTAGACTTGGACTTGAATTTATTAGTCGCCTTTGGGAAATTCGTTTGGTCCAGCAGCAGGTATATAGGTATAAAGAGGATAGGGACAATTAGAGTGAGGAAAGGGGTATGAAAAATGTATGGAGATGTAAACAGGTACAAAAAAAAGAATATTAACAGTTTAGAGCAGTTATATATATATATAATCAGGACCGAGCTGCTCACTAATGCCCCCTGAGTGAGCAAGCTTAGGACACCGTGGCGTGACGGACCTCGTGGAGCATCTCGTACCCATGTCAGTGTGCACGGATAACAGCTTTCTGACCGCGATCTGGGCAGATCGAGCAGTGGCACGGAGATCAAAGGCACAAACACTGAAGGTGAAAACAGGGGGGGGGGGTCCTGCAGCCACTGCAGAATCGTCACGGCTGAAGGTCTCATTACACAGAGGAGCGCCCCCTGAAGGAGGCTGCGGTAACGGGGCACGGTGACCCCCCCCTCCCCTGACCTGAGACCATCCAGCCTGGGGACTGGACCGGGCTGGCTCGCTTACCATGCCGGGTTTCTACGAATCCCCACGCTGACAGAACGGGGTGATCAGGTGACAGGGAAGGCGGCAGCACTTGGTGACAATGACGTACAACAATAAGCAGGCCTGACAGAGAACAGTATTCCATCCTGAAAGAGCCCCCTTAAATATGTGCTGTCTAGGTATCCTTGGTTTGCCCGCTGACCTAAATAAAGTGGATCCGGACTATTTTCAGGGAGTCAAATAGTGAAATTGAAAATAGGGCATCTAGCGGTAATAAAGAAGTCAGCTTTCCATGACAAACACTGTGAGCTGGCCTGAAAGAGAAGGGGGGAAACGGGAAGCTCAGGCAGACTCAGAGGTCTCCTGGCCGGGGGACGTGGGAGGTCGCTCCTGGGGCCGGACGCCACATACCTGCAGTAATTGGTGGGGATGACGACAGCGTAGCCCACGCACGTGCCCCCCAGGCAGTTTCCGAACTCATGGAAAAGGCTGTGGGCCAGGGTCTCCAGGGGGAGAACGATGAGGAACACACTCATGAAGATCCCATTGGTGGACTGGGGGAGGGAGGGGGAGCATGTATTATAAAAAAAAAAACAGCAGGGGTTCTGTAGGCAACACAAGGGCTACGTGACATGTTGTATGCTTAATAAGCGCTACAGAGTTCTGGCGGGTTTGTAAATTTGCACTCAGCACAGACCTGTACACTGTGATATCATCTGTCCCGACAAAGGTGAACACATTTTTAAAGCCCTTATATTCTGCTGAATGATTCAGTGATACGGCAAAGGGTCCATCCCCAGAGAGGAAGTGCTGGGGAAGTTACTTAGTATTTCATTAAATCAGTAAATATGCAGCAAAAAGAGGTCAAAAATTAAAAAATATGCAGGAAACTGTGAATGGAATTATTAGTCATAAATGAACGTAAAATGAAGGCTTACATATAAAAACAACAGTGTGTATGAGCGCTCTGATAAACACTGTCATCCCCTGCTTTGTCTTCTATTTGCATTGGGGGGGGGGGGCTTCAGGCTCACTATAAATCGTTATGGTAGGCGGATGAATGGAATCTGAGCGTCTATGTTGAGGACTCCCAGCAATGACCAAAGCACTTTCAGCTCGATGCTCTGTGCTTCAGAGAAAACCATTAATCCAGTCAGACCAGTACTTAGAGGCCCAGACGCATCTCAGCTGAGAATTTCTAACTCAGATTTTGGATTTATATATATATACAGTGATCCCTCGCTACTTCGCGGTTCACTTATCGCGGATTCACGACTTTGCGGGTTTTTAAATGTACAGTAGTAGTAGTATTTCCTAGTCTAAGAACAACACAAGTTTAGTGACTACCTGCGTTATAGCACGGGCTGTGATTGTCACATGGGGGGGGAGACGACAAATCACAGCTTTCCCCTTTCTAATCGGGCCAACCAGAAAAAGAAGCAGCGGCGGCAACTGCCGATCACAATGTTTTTTCAGTTGCAAACAATGTTGTAAACAATACAGGGAGGGTTTAAAAACGTCCAAATACACGTTAAATAATCAAATAAATATGGCGTCCCTACTTCGCGGAAATTCAGTTATCGCGGTCGGCCTTGGAACCCATCTCCCGCGATAAGTGAGGGATTACTGTATATGGTGCACACATGGTTCATACAGTCGGATTCTGTTTGAACCACTTACACACTGCTGTGCTCAATCTTAAACACTTGTAACATTTCTACCTTTAATGATACAGTCTGGGTTTGATTTTTTTTCTCTTTTTTGAGATATTGTGAAAGAATATGAATATATTGACCAAACACAACACACGAGTAGTGCACCTTGATGAAAATATTTATTTCTTGTCAGTCCTTAAGTCAGTCAATACTGAACATTTGAACAAAACATTCCTAATACAGTTTTTGCCCGTTGCTTGAACACGTTTTGCAAAACTTGGCTCATCGTGTCAAAACTCTACACACAAGCAAATA
>JAODUD010000062.1:22714235-22726896 GCA_026784285.1 Stomatorhinus walkeri
AGGCTGATCTGAATGTAAAGAGTGGCGTCACGGCTTCCTGTCGGCTTACACGCGCGTCACTAATTAGCACATGGAGCGCATCAAAGCCGAGTGTCAGATACCCCAAGCTCTGTGGTGCGGTGCTGACGACAGCCAGGAGGGGGGGCTGGTGCGGTGTGGAGTCACAGGGGGAGCGAGTCGCCCACACGAGGAAGCGACAGCATGCGAGCTGGCTGACAAACAGGCACACGCAGAATGTAAGGTGACCGAGTGTGTCATGAGCGCACGCCACGGACTGTGGAACACATCTGAGCAAGGAGTGGGGGAACATGGGGGGGTTCAATAAACACTGATTTAATTCAGGCTTTTATTAAAGTTTAATTGGATAATGTTATTTGTAGGTTCTTTTGTCATTGGTCATCACTGCATTCTGAATGATGCTCCTAATCCCAACAGTGACAAGCTTAAACCCTACCTAGCTCTAACCTTAACCAAATAAAATACAATTTTTCTGGCATTTTTAGTTTCTTGATTGCAGTTACAGATTTTTATAATATTGAATTTCCCTTTGCAGGGACTGAAAAAATGGTCCCAACTACGTCAAAGATAACAGGATTTTAATCAAATTGTGGGGTCATTTGGTCCCCATGATGTATTGTATACCTGAACCACGCACACACACGGAGCGCCCTCTCTGGTCTGACTCTCAGTCCCACATTAAACCTCAGGTTTTAAGTTCAGCCGCTGCCTACAAAGTCTGCAGCTCCCAAATCGCCTGGGACCATTGGGCGCGGTGAATGTCCCAATTTGTTTGGCCCGGGCCATTAATGGAGCCCCCACCCACCAAAAAGTTTAAAAATAACCCCCATTCACAGCTCATTCAAGGAGCTCATGGAGAGGATTTCAAGGAACTTAATGGGTGTTTTAAAGAGGCAGCAGGACCCTCCAGACAGGGAGGGCCAGGAATAGGCCAGCGTTCACAGCTTAGACGGAGCATTCCGGAACGGCACGGAGACGCAGCTATCCAGAGCGGAACGCTCAGCTAAGCAATGAAAACAACCAAAGCGAACGTAAACAAAAGCAAATAATTAATTTCACACCAGACTTGTAGAGAAGGCCACTTGTTATAGCATTAACCCAAAAAGGTCCTCCTTCCGCATTTTATACCAATTACTAATAATTAACTTTTATATTCTATGCATCCGTCCATTTTCTGAAGCCGCTTGTCCTATTCAGGGTCACGGGGGGTCCAGAGCCGATCCCGGAGGCTACGGGGGCAAGGCAGAACTTCTATATTATCTTACTATATTAATTATTGATTTATTTTTTCTACCAAGCTAATAGTGGAATGCCTTTAAGTAATATAATGCACGGACTAGAGTGCATTAACCTATTTATACCACGGTCACCGCACATTTGATATACAAATGCATTACTTTTACGTTCATAACCCAAAAACTATTTGCAAAACTACTCTCTTTCATCAACGATTAAGCATTTCTGTTCATTTTCAATTGTGTTCTTCTCATAGAATTTGAAGTACTGTTAGTCAGAATTATATATTATAATCATGCACCCATTTACTGCAGTGATTCACCCAACCAGCACTACATGTGCGGTCATGGAAAATTAACCAACACTCTTCCGACCAATCAGATTTGAGAATTCACCAGTGGAATTGTACAAGTCTGAGTGATGGATTTCTGTGAATGTCATTGTTTGAGCAGGAGATACTCTGGGTCTCTAAATGCACCCACTCCTGCTTATACAGCACAAGGTCAAGGTGAAGCCTGGAGCCTCTCTCTGCTCTTATGAAACATAAATAAAAGCTACAGACGTCTGGCTACTACAATCCAGGGTAACCTGAGCAGGTGACCTCATTTCATCTTCCTGCATCTATCACCAGCTTTCCGCCAGCAGCTGGACACGACTGCTCAACTGCAGAACAGCACGAATGCTGCTCTACTATCGAAAGTCCCCAGCGAAATAATTCACCTCAGCATGTGCTCTGATCACTCAGCGGGCGGGATCACATGCCTGAATCAGGCCTTGTGATCCACAGGGACGTTTAGCAAAGTTACACCTTAGGAAGTCCAAGGTCTGACTGATGCTGGCTATATGATGTTCAGCCAAGAACTCAAAGGGTATCCATCCATCCGTCCGTCCATCCGTCCCCGCTTGTCGTATGTGAGGTCGCAGGGGTTCAGAGCCTAATCTGGAAGCTATGAGCATGATGATGGCCTCGATTGTTACCAGCCAGTAACCTACACATGCATCAGTAGACTACATATGAAACTGATCCTGGATCAGTCAAAGTGATCACACCGTATGAGTCAGTGCCACACCCAATCCGATCTCCTGCTACCAACCTTCCAGATTCAATTTGCTAACATCAGTTAGCATCTGCTGGAGTATCTCCCAGCCAAGACTCCTCACATGGTCTTCTGTCAATATTACCCAGCAGGCTGTCTCACAATACGCCCCCCCAGTTAAATTCAGACGTATCAACTCTACATATAACAACAGCCAGATACAACCTTTCAAATACTAATTTCTCCTCTTAGGTAGTGGGTGATGTAATGGCATGTAACGAGTAATCTTCAATTATAAACGTACTGCTTAAACGGACACTGGCGCGATGAATTCGAAAAAATAAATGGCACATCAGAGTAATAATTAATGTTTAAAAAAGCGAGGGAAAGAGAGAGGGGAGGGGGAAATGAGTCCTTGAGGAAGGGCCGTACTTCCACTGCAGGCACGATGTCAATGCCGACGGTGAGGAACTCGTCAAACTTCAGGAATGGGTTGAAACAACTTCCCACGTCCAGCAAGCGGATCTTCCCCGACTGCTGGTCCAACCTGTGATGGAGAAAGAGGCAGGTAAAATCAAAGAGACTTCAGTTAGATATCACTGTGAAGGGTATTCTTATGGAGGCTAGAGGTCATCTGAGGCCAACAGCAAACAGAAGCCCTGCCCTGTGGATACAGCAAAGACTTGTGAGAGGTCAGATCCTCTCAGGGGAGGGGCTTCAGTACAGGTCTGGACCAATGGACATCCACTTCCAGCACTCCAGAAATGATGCCATTGGCTCTGGCCGTCTCCATCACTGGTACTGGGATCTCTCTGCTTGTGCCTTCCTGGTGCAGGATTTGCCAAGCTGTGGTCCTTGAAATGAGTTTCCCCGGTTTCTAATGAACGGATCCATGGCTTCTTATGCTGCACCATTTCCCAGCATTACATCAACCTTTCACTGGTCCTCGAAAAAGATAAAACCTGCTATAGTGTTTAATCATCATTTCATACAATCAATATTAAAAATAAGAAGTATGCCATCATCATCGAGGATGTGAAGCAAAAAACATTTGCTGAACAAAAACAGAGAAGCCTAATTTATAAAGATCTCCTTTGACTGTAACAGTCAGACTCATACCCATCCTTTACAAAACCCATCCTTTAAACGTACAAAAAGGATGAAGAGAGGGGAAAAAAATAAGAATCTTGTCACTGATAAATTCCCTTGATAAGCAAAAGAGCCACATCAGAAAAGTACAAAGTGAACAGGAATGCCGCCCCCCCTCCGTGCGTATTCACTATAAACCTCCCTGAGGAATAAACCATTAAGACCATTATCAGGGAAGATGGTGGCGCAGGTGGTCGTGCTATCGTTCAGCAACCACAGGGTTGAAGGGTCGAGCCCTGGTTCCTCCTGACCCCATCAAAGTGTCCTTGAGCAAGACACTGAACCCCAAATTGCTCCTGGTGTGCAGGTTGGTGCCTTGCATGGCAGCCTCTGCCACCGGTGTGTGAATGTGAGGCATGAATTGTAAAGCTCTTTGAGTACTCGTAGGAGTAGAAAAGTGCTATATAAATGCAGTCGACTTACCATTAAGTTTTGGGGGCCGGGGGGTTTCCATCCGTATCAATGTGGCGGTTAAAGTCTCTACCTCATGACAAAAAGTATGACCACTCAGAGACCTCACTGACTACCACAAGCTGGTTTGGAAGCACACACTGTTTTTGTCACCAAAAACACCAATTAACTTGTTTGCCTCCAAAGATCTGCCAGCAGGTATCTGTGTCGCATTCAAACAAATTTTCCAGGTCTTCACCTCCAGGCTGAGGCCCTGCCTTGCGCTCAGTGGTGCCTGGGGAAGACTCCAGACCCCCAGTGACCCTAACCAGGAGTGTCAGGTAGAAGTTGGATGGATAGATAGATGGATGGATGGATGGATGGATGGATGGAAAAATCTCCCAGTCAGCTCAATGCACTCAGGCCAATTAGACCAAAATGCGGAAATGTGATGAACCGTTGCCATGACAACCATCATTACATTATAAGCACAATAGCTTTTAAAATGCTGCATGATTAAGCATGTCTTTAGTCATTCGTGCTTTGCGGGATGAGAAATGTCATTGGAAGCCAACAGCGATTCAGTGGCTTTGGGGGGAGATGTGCGTAGGCAGTGAACACGGCGTGTGGGGGCCCAGAACAGGATCACTGCTGCTGGAGAAACAGGTGAGGCCCCAGTTCCGGTTATTTACAAGAGGGGGCGCCGGATTACGGCCTTTTTTTAAAATGCTAATGCTGCGTGTACGATAAACGGGCAGTAGGCGTGATGTGTGTGTGCGTGTAAGTGTGCACGCGTACGCACGATTTTTCAGCACGCTTTTCAGCACGCTTTTCAGTAGCAAAAATGACGACCGTCCAGCCTGAACGGAAACTGCGGCATTGCGAGACCTGCTGACGGTGCGACGGAAAACTGAGCCAGGTAAGGAGGGGAGGATGGAGAGAGACACCTGGGTTTAATAAGATGGGGGAGGGGGATGAAGGAAAAAAAAAAAACAATTATTTTGGGTTTGGCACAAGGGGAAACACACCAGATTAACAGAAAACAGGAAATGAGGTCACAGCAACGTCTGGATGTGTGACACAGGGCTGGCAGACAGAATAGCTTATATTTTTTGGTATAAAACACAGACAGCAGAAGGGATTCATCACCTAAAATCCAGGATATCCACCCAACCCTCACACCTACTAAACGCCCAGTCAGCAGCTTATCTGCGCAGGAAGGAGGGCGTCTTCAGCGTGAGAAACATCTCTGCTGAAGCCAGAGAGAAACGCAAGCAGCCTGAGCTGGCAGGCCGTCGTCTTAAAGTCTCCATCCCTGCGAGGACGGTCCATAGTTTGGATTCGTCGGCAGGTTTGGAGAACAGTGGCGACGACGGGATCCTAACAGCACATGAAACATTACAGCAGTGCCATCAGCAAGCAGCAAATAAAAACAGACAGGACTGATGTCAGGAAGGAGAATTGTGGTAAATAAAAAATAAGAGCTACATGTCACTTTGCAAACAGACTGGACGGTTACTGGACTCTGGAAGCCCATGGGGTGAGCCAAGGTCAGCATGAGGTGGGGGTTTCAAGGCCCAGAAAGCCAGGTAGGACGCTCCTCGGTTCCCTGCTGCCAGAGCCGTCTCATTCTGGCTGCTGTTCACATCTGTATGAAGAACCTTAGAGCACGTTCTTGACTCCCAGTCCTTGGCCAAAGGGCGAGAGATGCCATGCTTATTGTCAAAATAACCCGCACCCAGCAGGATGTCGTACCCAGCCGTGGGATGAACAGCTGACCCTCTTTTGATTCCTCTCCTCTCCTTCTTTCTCTTTCTTTATCTGAATTTCCCTTCTCCCTGTTTCATGTATTATTCTGCATTAATATAGTAAAGAATTACCATACACCGACGTGTATAGCCTTTGGAGGGGCTAACGTGAAATGAATCTGCAGCCAGCCAGAAAGACGAGTGTTCTCAACATCTCCAAGTGGATCCCTGTATGGATTCTTCACGCCACTGGATTCCTACCCTGATCCAATCCAAGGACTGCCGGTGAATGCCGTACAAGTCCCCCGTGAAGGACTGCACATCTTTGTAGGGCTTACTCTGCTTTTCTTTTCACCATGGGAGCACCATAATCCTGACTGGGAAGCTATTTCTTGACGAAATACACCTTGCAGTAAACCCAGCCTCATAATTCCAATCAGAATAAAGGACAACTTTTCAGCATCACTGGAAACTTTTAGGGGACAGTTGGGGGCTCAGAGAGTCATAAACTGCGGCAGCCAATGAGGATAGATCCCGCCAAAAGGGGCTTCGGACATGAAGATGGATCTCTCTCTATGGCGACCATGTAGAGTCTCACGCTTATCTGCATGCGTGTACCAAAATCGTTCACCACCATCACTTCTGGCCCTGTCTTCGTCGTGAAACGTTCAGTCAGCTTCTCTGAACCGTTAGTGTGGCTCCTTTGCCTTGTTTGGCTGGCTGCTTCTGCATGCCAGGAGAGCGAGTGAGCGGGCGAGCAAATCGGATATTTCACAGCGTGTATTCGTTCACTCAGAAAAGAAACTGCTTTGTCTGACTGGTTTTCACACCTTTGGTGATTACCCCAAGATTTTTTGAAGTAATGAAATACTAATAAAGAACCAGCAAGATGAACTGCAAACACAGGGCAATAATTTGCAAAAAAAAAAAACAAACGTAATTAGTAGGGAAAAGGTAGGGAAGACAGATTTACCCTTAAATGTGTTACAAGCGTGATGAATCAATACATTTTTCATATACTATATAGGTACAAATAATTCGTTTTGAGAGTGATGTCAGCAGTGCGGGGTGGAAGGGGGTGTAGGGAGGGGGCGTCGAGCAGCTTCATTTTCTCATAGCTGGCCCCGATAAAAATGTCAGACGCCCACCAGCATGAGTCAGCCCGAGTTGTCGGGGAGAGACACGTATGATAAGGGGAGCGCACATCTGAGGCAGCCGTCCAAGCCAAAAACAGACGAGCAGCCCAGGTACAGGAGATCCGATACCGGAGCGGGCCGCTCGCATCGCTCTCGTGCCCCCCCTGCACCCGCCGCAGAGCCAATGGGGAGCTGCTGTTCTCCGAGCTGACCCTCTCGCGTGCGACACGGTCAGCCCACGGCTGAACGGCGACCTCGCCAGAGAGTGGGCGTCAGGCCCCCACAGGCAAAACAACGGCCCTCTTCCCAGGCGGCCTGAACAGAACGTTTTCAAAAGCTTGACGCTGCCATATCATTACAGAGGTGAGGACTAAACCCCCCCCAATAATTACAGGGCCAATGAAAAGGACTCTAATGTTCTTTTCGCCACTTAATGACCGATGTTCACAGGAAGGAGGGGGAAAAAAAAGAAAGATTTCTCATTGGCTGTCATCATGCGGCCCGATAATTTCCTCCACAAAAGCTTTGGCTACAAATCAGCTACCGTGACCGAACAAAGAGGACGGTAAATGCCCCTGGGTGAAGATTCGAGGGTACGTTAGAATGACGTTGGGAGAATGTTGAACCAATGTAGCATGCGCTACACTTCATCACAGGAAAAGTATTTATCAGAAACACATTGCAACTGGAATAACTTGGCAAGAATTGACACTAGACCCAGCGTGATCTTCGGCTATTAATGGTATATTTTCAGTGGGCGATTATGAATTGGGAATGGAATTCATAACCCCGCCCCAATTTGGTTTCTTTGCGTTGTGATGGAGGTGTGGACATGCCCTCCAAGAGGCACGGGGGGGGGGGGGACTGCAGTGGTTCCTGAATCACAGCATCACCATATGCGCCAGGCACGTTGCCAGCGTCCCCACACAAATCGTAATTACTGTTCTAACGGCCGTAACGGTCGGACTCCCACCGCTCGCCGCACCCCGCTCGTCCCACAGAGGCCTTCTGTCGACTCGCTCCGCTTCGGGCCGCCCTGCTGGCCGTCAGAGAGCGTTACGCGCACTCACGTAGCCGGCGTCCCTCCGCGAGGCCCTCGCATGCCCGTGCCGCCCATTCGGGTCCTCGCTCAGTCAGGCAGGCACGACACGGGACGGGCAGCCTCTCCCTGCATTAGCTACGCAGCTAATGTTAGCATGGGTGTGTGTGTGTGTGTATAGGCGTACGTGTGCGGAGACGTGCACACACAGGCAGCCACAAGCCACGAACCACCCACACGCTACAGATCCTCCATCTATTTTAATCCCGTCTGAATATTACATGAAGAGAAGCGACGCTGTCAGACCATCCCCAGGTAAACGAAAGGGGGGAAATATAACTCCTTCTGGATTTATCCCGGAGACAGAACAAAAAAGAACTACAAGAACTACAAAAGAGCTACGAAAGTTATATTATAATTTGGAAATATGTTTAATGTTTGCTCCTTTAGATACTTGAAACAACATGCATCCTTACATCACTGCGATTTGAAGCTTCACTTCAGTTTAAAGGCACCAAGGCAAAAACTGTGCAGACAATTCTAGAATACATCAGCTTCAAGCATTCTTTAAGATAGCAGCACACCTGCATTTTTTAATTTTTAAATATTCATTTAAGTTCCGCATTCTTGATAAACTATTCATTCCTTTCATGCCACAATAAGTTCACTACCTGTACTTTGATGAGCAAAAAATTAATAATAATAATAAAAAAAATTATGAAGTCAGATTGGATTTTTTTTCTGGAGGTACCTGCAGGGGGCGCTGTCCTGAAGAGCCAGACTTGGAGCTGAGAGACCCAGTGCATGTTGGGCACTCCTCGCATCCTTATCCAGAGCCTTCTTCATGCCACCATCTTGGAAATACTCCTGACAGACGCTGGCGTGTGAGGGCACATGCATTGTATCACAGAATGTAACACAGACACACACTTTACACTTCCACATCCACTGTAAGCTGTGCACAAGAACATTTCTAGAACTGACATAATGTACAAATTACACAAATTACACTGCACAGCCTTAGTCAAAAGTACAGCACATACAGACACTCCCGGGGTTACAATGGTCCGTGCCAAGATATTTCGACTTCAAGATGGCTAAATATTTAAATTAAATATATATATAAAATAATTAAATATTATTCACTTTCAGTACAATATTCGATAAGTTATATGAGATATTCAACATTATAAAACAGGCTTTGTACTAATGATTTTTCACAACTATAGGTTAATGTGAGTGTTCTAAGCATGTTTAAGGTAGGTTATAGGCTAAGCTACGCTAGATTAGGTGGACTGCAAATGCATTTTCGCCTTACGATAGCTTTATCGTAAGTGTGTCTACCTTGCCATGTTCTGTGTAAAGCCGTTTTTAATGTCTCAGGTAAACCCTATTTCGTTTCACTGTATATCAGCATATTTTGAAATGACGAGAAGATTTGAGTCGACCTGACTTGGGAAGAGCAGGATTTATTTCTCAAAGTCCACAATGCCCTGAGACAGCAATTAAAGGGTTTGGTGACACACAGAGGTGGAGATTTCAGATCCAGAGAGTACAAATACAGACCAAGATTTTGTTCCAACCATCTAGTTGAGTATAAAGAGTCACAGTGACAGAGTACTCAACTGGCTGGCTGAAACAAAATCATGGTCTGGATTTGTACTCTTTGGACCTAAAATCTCCACCTCTGGTGATACAGCAATTCAGTGCTTTCCTATTAGTTAAGAGATATTTGGAGTTCAGTGGGCAGCACCATCGCCCCACATGACCAGGGTTGTTTGCTCAAATCCCAGCCCCAGCTCTGTGCGTGCGCAGTCTGCGTGGGATTCCACGTCGACGTGACTTTTCAGAGGTCTCAGGAGTGCATAACTCTCATGTCTGAAGTTTACAGACTCTGCTTTTTGTTTCTGACATTTAACAAATCCCTTTTTATGATATCTGAGGGAGTGGCATTAACAATTAGTGACTATCGACAGAGGAGAAGCGGCACATTTCTACGTTCCCACTGTCCTTCCATAAGGGCACATCTCGATACACTTACTGAAGACACGCACCACTAAGACTGGCATCCCCCGAACATACTTATTAAACGGCAAGACAGCGGCCTCATCAGAAACGAATGGCATCGCTGACTGTTTACGTTCAAATAAAGGCTTTTAAAAAGTTCAAATGAGAACGAGACCTTATTAGCCAATCTGGGCAATCCCCTCAGATTTCACTAATGCCGTTTTATAACGCGGCTGCTCTATGCTGATAAACCGCTTCCTCCATGGACTGGCACAGAGGTGGGGGAAGGATTGCCACTTACACAACAGCAGCTCTCGCTATTTTCATAAGATCAATAACGCCATTATTCCCCAAGCATTAATAATTTTTTTTTTTTGAGTTCTACGCTGTTCTGCTGCATCGTGGGATGACAGCAATGCAGCAGTTTCCCGCCAGAAGGATTTTCTGGAAATCTTAGGGTGGAAAGGTTTACAAGGGGGGAGAGGAAATGTTTATGTCCTAAGAAATAAATTTGCCATTTGTCTAAGAACGTATTTAAATTCATCCGTCTTTCGGAGCAGTTTCTGCTCATTAGTGCACATTTAGGTTATTATTATTATTAATTTTTTTTTGCACAATTCCCTACTAATTTGGTCTTCGGCGGGGGGGTTGGGGGGTGGCGAGGATGGCCTGCAGCTACACTGTCAGCTTTGCTTATAGGCTGAATCGCAAACTATAAGCACTAACTTTAATAAACAAAAATTAAAAATAAACTTCCACCTAAGCTTGTTCTTAGCAGTCACCTCTAAAAGTACAAAACAGCCCAGTTACTATAGCCAGAATTTATTTTTTAAATGTCACGATACAACACAGATCACACAAAGAGCAGGAAAACATGCCTTAACATATATTTATCATGTGGGAGCAGAGGGTATTAAAAACAGACGATCGTGACCTTGTTGGAACAATGAGTCCAAACATTCAAGAAAGGCAGCGGAGAGGAGGGCTGCCCAGATTTCAGCCAATCAGAGCTGGGATGTGTCGCTGCCCAGATTTCAGCCAATCAGAGCTGGGGTGTGTTGCTGATCCGATTTCAGCCAATCAGAACTGGGGTATGTCACTACCTGGAGACCGGCCTGAATGCTGTTATATATTCATGGCAACCTCTCACTCGTACCCCAGGCTCACCTGCGGCACCACTCGATGCGGCCTTCGCCTTCGCAGCTCCGCGCCCAGTGGTTGTCGGCCAGGTTCTTCATCGCCACGGCATACTCACTGAGCATCTCCTCATCCTCACAATGCTCCCGCCAGATCTTCTCAAAGTCTCCCACTACGGGAACACAAAGTCAAAACCACGTTTAGCAGAGTAGACCCAAGCTTCACCCCCCCGAGCAGAAACCGCAGTAACCCCTTAGCAACGTGTGGCAGAGGCGACGTTACCATGAAAACCCCCAGTTCGACCACCTCAGCGCCAGCATCCACATCCGAGGCGGCATCAGTGCCACCAGCAGGTGCAGAGCCCGTCCCCCAACATCTCAACGCCCAGCAGATGGTCCGTCCAAACTAAACTGTCGCATTTAGAAACTTCACTAGAACACTGTGGTTCCATACTGTAAATTGAAAAATCCTAAAATAATCTTGTACTAAAGTAGTCCTGGATTGCACCATACACATTTAGACTAACAGTATACAAAACATAGACAGACTTAAAAGCAGCAGCAGCTAAATAAGTCCTAACCTGCAAACACACTCGGCAGGACAGGGAACGGCATGAAGAAATCAGAAAATCAGCCGCAATAGATAAATCTTTGAAGCCTTGATCAGATGGTGTAGCATAGCGAACGGCAGTCATAGTGGGGTTATAACATTGGGGAAAGCAGCTAACACAGACTTTAAATGCTTATCCTTTGGTGAAGTACTAAATATCAGACACATCAGTAAAACACCCAGCTTTACCAACGTGTGAAAGTCACTATAGAAAACGGCTCGGATATTTAGAGCGAGGCAACATCCATGCTTTGGGAGCATACGGCAAGATGTCATTTTCAAGAAAAAGCTTATTTTAAAATTATTTAACCAGAAGTGAGCACAGTTACTGGGGTAAACTCAAACGACAGTGTCCTACTTTGTGTAAGTCCTTCGGTCCCGCTGGGAGTTTGCTGTTGGGCTGCCCCATGAGCCTCATACACAGAGCCAATTACAGACAGACACCCGGCGCCGGGGAACTCGGTCATGAACCTGCTGCATCATCTCAGCTCCCTAATCTTATGTTCAGCCTGATTCACGCCCCTTATTTAACTCCCCGAAGGTCACGAAAAAATGTGACGAAGATACTCTATGCCCCAAAGAGTCAGAGTTGTGTGTGTGATCATACAGCAAACACAAAAAAGTAAAGCACACACCCCCTCCCATGAAAAACCAAACGTCAACTAGTATTTCTTCATTCTATACCTACTTGCATTGAAGAGCCACAAACATGGACAAAGGTTCTTCTGAAAACCAGATTCGCCACTCCTTTACCCAGAATTCCTGGCGCACAGACAGACAAACGGGTGGGTAAAATCTTCCCTCACAAGTCTCCAGGAGCCTCGCTCATGCCAAGTGCCTCCAGACAGAGTCCTTTCGCTAAGGGTAAGACCGAGGTACCATTCCTCTGCAGGCGGCAGGCATGCAGGAGTAGAGATGAAAACAGCAGAGAGAAGTGCAGGAGTCTCACCAGCAAACAGGAAAACGCTCAGAAATAAAACCAACGATGGCAAAAGCTGGAGCAGCAGCAGCAGCAACAACAGCTTCAGGGAGGAGAACAAACAAGCGAGGTCTTGGAGCATGAATACGGTGAAGCTATGCCAAGCGGACCAGATCATGCTTAAGTTATCATCCAATCGCGGCTTTTCCTGAAAAGGGCCACTGTGCAACGTCTTG
>JAODUD010000062.1:22726996-22743651 GCA_026784285.1 Stomatorhinus walkeri
AGGCGAAGAGGAGAGTTGGCAAGCTAGGGGGAAAGTAGGATAGGTGGCTGGCATGCAGCAGGAAGAATGGCAAGAGGGGAGGTCAGATTCAGTTGTGCTGGATACAAGCAAGCTCCACTCCGTGCAATTCTCAGAGGTTTTTTATTTTATTAATTTTATTATTTTAACTATTTAATTTATTTTAGGTAGAAGGTAAGAACTTCAGGTAGAACTGTAACAATAAAATTATTAAAATATTTTTTAGAAGAGTTTCATCCTGTGTAAGCATTTAACTTTTAACGCCATACATGCAAACATCCATACAGAAAGTCTCTCTCTCTGTCACACACACACACACACACACTACAGGTATGCAAAAACAGTCACGAAAACATCTAGTGTTATACAAAGAGTTCACACATACATTTACCTACAGAAGCACAGTGAAATACTGTGGAACACTGTCACACACAGAAACTGCATAAGCTAGAAGAGTCGTTCCCTCGGCTTATTTAAGTCAGCACAGCAAAGTCAGGGGGTCCTGAGCTGGAGTCCAGGCCTGTCACTTCAGAGTAGCTTCAACGACGGGCCTGAGTGGAGCACGACAAGACGCCGGAGGACCGGGCCGACGCAAGGCCATAGCAACGGCCCCCCATAAGGAATTCACCACATCTCAGGAAGAAACACATGGGTGGCACACGCCCCCCCCCCCCAAGGCCCTGGCCAAGCTCCCGCCATCCAATCCGAAGCACCGCGGCTCGCCCCAAAGCCAACCTCAATGGGTCTGCAAGATCACACATGCGGCAGGTCCCAGGAGAGCTGCTGTCTTCTAATGCTTCCCCATTTCCAAACAGAAAACCTGAGCAGAAAATTCACTGAGAGGAATATTATTCAGATGTAAGAAGAATGACAGCTGCCATTGGCTGAGTTGGGTGATTACCTTATAAAGTTGCCAAAACTAAAGGAGTCCCTGAATTAAAAAACAGTAATAATAAGAATTATAAGTGGGCCACGTTCTTGTCTTGGGAAACAGTCAAAAAAATAATCTCAGCTTTCACTCAGCACCCCTGAATCTGATTGATCTTTGACAGAAAGGGGGGGGGGCAGAATGCCTCTTTCTCTTAGGGGCACCTGAGCCAATCAGGAACACCGAATACTTGGTACAGGGAGCAAAATGTGGACTGGCATGCGGTCCCCATGGACTGGGTTGAGAAACACTGCATCAGAGAGATCCAAATTTTCCTCGTGATCAATTAAGCTCAGATAATCTTATCTTACTGATATTTATACAGCTTGTCCCACTTACATGTTCAATGAATTCACCCCAAACTGGCACGAATTAAGGCCATTATTAGAGGCTAACTCATTAAACCTTTCATAATGATTGTATGCTTTCCCATCCAGGGAGATCCTTAACCTGGGCTCCCTGCAAGAGGCACCACGGAAGGATGGATGGATGGACGGATGGATGGTATTAACACGACATTACTTCCCATTATTGATATTCAGCATAAAAGCCACCACTTCTTATTAGCCCAAGCTGATAAGAACAGGCTCTAAGTGATCCAGGCATTCCCAAGGCTCTAGAGCGAATTCCGAGGTTTTAAAAAGGTTTCCTTAAGCTTTCAGAAAAATGCGCAAGCTCACATACAGAACACTCTCTATCGGAAAAGCACATCAATCTACACCATCAATCTGACACTCTACGGGATCTTCTACAAGTCGCATTAATCAAAATGGTCAGAGGAGCTGCTGGAGGTGGCCTAGATTGCAAAAGGACAGCCAGCAACAGGAAGCTCAAAAAATTTTTTAAAAAAAAAGAAAGAAATTTTTAAAAAGCCAGTCACCCTGATTGAGTGCCTAACAAGTAGGACCCTCTGAGCACCATGCAGACGGGTTAGAGCCCTTGGAATCTAGTTATCTCTGCTAAAGAGTACGAATAAGGCCCCGTCGATTAGATCTAATCACGAAAGATGTCATTTAAATTCATAATGCCCCCCCAGAGAGCAAACAGAAGTGTTAATATTGGCTGAAGACAGAAACAGGACATAGAACACCAAAAAGCAAATCCGGGTTTCCGTAATTCCATGAACGATACGGAACCGAGCCTTACGGCAGGCTGTGGGCATGCTGGCTTCCGTCCAGAAAGTGACAAAGAGGGGACATCATCCGCTACTCTCAACTGAGGTGGTTTCCGACAGCGTCCGTGGGACTCCCCGTCACAGCAGGAATACCCACAGCACGCTCCTGCTCCGGGAAAACGCACCCGTTCCTGCCAATGCAATCATCGTGTCAATCTATATATGCAAATAAGGTATGCGGCATTGTGGGAAGGGGACACAGTCTGTTATGTTCATGCCCCTTAAATGCCTGCTCCACACACACACATTTACAAAAATGAGGACCACAGCTTCCCATGATGCCGCCTCAACCAGTCATATATGGAGAAAGCGATCTTGAAATACCCCACCGCACTGCCTAAGACTGGCCAAAATATAAACGGGCTGCATCAGCCACGCCAGAGACCAACTCCACTAAACGACAGCGACTTAAACAAGAGTGAGACAGAGGAACCATATTTTTATCAGGTAGCAACAGTTCCTAACATTATGAAGAAATTAGAAGTCAAATAGCACATTTATGACAGAACGACACTGTCAATACCATATTACAGATGGTGGATAGAAACACAGGAGGGAAATCATTTTGACTTCATTCTAAATGCAGCCACTACCCTGGTTCCGCCTAATAAAAAAGCTTCATTAGTGTACTTTATTAAGCTGAAGATTCATCTTTGCCGTACCCAAAATAAAATGAATTGCTGTGGGTGTTCGACATTAACGAGCGGCTCGATGACGTGTTTTTCACAGCCAAGCCCCAGAAGAGATCCGTAGTGACTCGTAAGCTTCTCCTGGAGCAAGTGGTAACCTGAGTCAGGTCTTACCATGGCTTTAGGCTTCTTACTGACAATTCGACACGAGAGGCCTGCTTTCAGGGCACAGGACAACACACTGTAATGTAGGTCAGAAGCCTAAGAGAGAGCTGGCCTACACGTTTATACTTTTTCCCAAAAAAAAAAAAAAAAAAAGGCAAAGATTCTGCCAGCCGTGTTTTCACCACGGACACTAATTCATCAGGCTAATTGTGTCTCTTGACTCAGCGCTTAACCTCCTCAAAGCAAACAGACGCTGACAATGTTTAATCCGCGTGCCGATGGAAAGCAGAGAGCAAAAATTACTAATCGATAAAGGGCAGGTCGCAAATGATAACAGTGAAAAGGTTACTGTCTGATATCAAAGAAAAGAAAACTGACAAGTAACAACTTAAGAGGCAGAATATCGAAATTAACTGACAGGCAGGAAGAAGGGTTCCTACAGAGCACCGCTAACCTGAAGGCTAGTCACCCGAACACTACTTCCTGAGCTCCAGATATTGTTCACTGATACACGGAGGTTTGCCGAGATGCCAAGGCACCGTTCTGTAGGCAGTTTTCACAACAACTGAGGTTTAACACAACCCTAATCATGAATGATTAATGGGCACAAAGTCAATCGATAATATAAAATGATGGTTTGTTTTAATAATCAGCATATCAGGACGACAATAAAAGCTAATTTCATCATCAGGTTAATGTCTGAACAGCTGATAACTGTACCAATGGCGAGATCATACTGAAGGTCAGAATTCCGAACATGGAATGGGCCTCGCAGCATTCCCCTTCCTCGTTAACATCCTCGTCTTCCCAGGACGGACCTGCTACGTGTTAAGCGGTGGTTCTTATGCTGTCGGCAGGAAAAGCCTACGTATGACTTTATCTCTGGAAGGTCTGAGCATAAACAAGGCACCAGCGTTTATCCCGAGGGAGATAAATCCAGGACCTTGGGACCCGCGGCTTATCATCCAAGCTGCACTGGCAGCTGGTCCGGCTCTGGGGACACGGTGATGCCCAGGTCGGGGTGGTGGTTGGTGTTCATAGCCAGTCCCTGAGGAGGGGCTTCCACTTCTCTCAAGATCTGCTATCAGCCTCAGTCTTTCACACTGACATTTCGCTGTTGCGTATTTCAATATTAATGTTAAGGCCTTCCGAGTCCATCTGTAATGCTCATTCTACACTTAATTGCATTGTTATGTTCCGTCTGCTGTACCGCACGGCTACGTCTTGTGCTAAGCGTGCTGGAAAGGAGGGTTATAAACAAGCCGTATGGAACAGCGGGCACCCAATGGCATCTCAGCAGGGGGCAAGTGCGGTAAACCTCCACTGCTCATAAACACATACTCCCCAATGCCCTTCCAACCAATAAACAGCAGGTGCCCCTCCGACTGCCCCGGTTGGCACCCCCTCAGACTGCAGTGTCATTATACCCCCAGGAAGTGGCCCAAATGGAAAAACACTCTGGAAAACCCTTATTTTTATTTTCATCAGGTAAACAAGTAAATGATCCTGGACATGACATGACAGCCTGGTCTGATTTTAGCCCCACCTTCCACCCCTGGCCACCTGCTGTTCTGCATATGAAGACCATTTTCATCCAAAGTACCAATTAGATAAAATTTCTATGTGAAATGTTAATTCCTGAATTATTTCTCCCAACACAGAGCATGACCCCACTCTCTGAACATATGCTAAACCCAGGGATACACAAAGGTCTCCCCAAAACGGACTGAAGTATCACCGTGTTCCAAACGGCCTCACACCATCAACCCTGGAGAACCTGCAGCAAGAATTAAGAGATGATGTCACGCAGAATCTGACCAAATTTCCAAGCACAAGTGCACGCAGTAATCTCGTCTACATTTCCCAGTATATCATCCCAGCAGCACTGAACCACCAGAAGAATACATGCTCTCTGGTCCTCTATGCCCTTATCTCCAAATACGCACGTGTGGTAGGTGGACTTCAGTCTGCGAGAAGCTCACACCTCACAATATTTCCCACAAACCCAAAATTATCATCCCCCACCACTGCAGTGTACATTCAGACATCTAACCCATTTTTCTCTTTCGCAAAACCATCAAAAGGTATTTTTGGCACGTTTTGGAAACCTACAGCTCAAAGGCCAGTTAAGTTCTTTAATGAATATAGTTCATAAAACGTTACTGCCAGTTTGCAAAGTGACTCTAACACAGTGGGATCATTAAGCCACAACCACCAAACTAAAATTCATTTCTACCTCAAATTAAGTATATATGTTTCATAATCAACGATAGTAATAATGTACTTACATTAGGAAAAGCGGTTATTTATATCAAAGTAGGTAAATAATTAACAGTGAAATATCATCCCGGCATGATCCAAAACACCTCCACACGTCAACAGTTTTTTCAGGTCTGATAAAGCAATCTAACAAACCTGCTAACCAATATAGGATTATCATACTTCACGGCAGCAAATAAACTAACTAACAGCTGCTGTTGGACATTTATACATGGAGAGGAAGGGGAGGGTGTGTTTGTTGGAATCACTATTAGGTTGGGTTATATTAAAAAAAAAAAAAAAAGTCTAACAGTGCAACTTGAACACATGACACTTGTGTTTTCAACTAAGACCATACGAGTTCCACTACAGCTACTCGCCAAAAAACCTTGTTTTACGTGATTAGTAAAAAAAACACACAACACTGTATTGCGAATTACTGGATATTCCCCATTTAAGTAATATGCACCATTTCATCTTCTGCGTGCAAAATTGCAACAGTTCTGACTTCACCGTGTTGTGTATATGCAAACAGATCTACATTTATGACATCTTGGTGGTTTCGGTAAGCCATCCCCAAGACGATAAAAGTCGATCAAATGCACGCTATTACGACAACACATAATTTGCACTGAATACAGAAATACTTCAAATGTCAAAAAGCGATTTGTAAGAATCCAAAAATGACCGTAAGAGTTCAGAATGCCAAGTTGTTTTTATTAGGAATTTCCAAATTTCCGTCTCGTAATTCGACAAAATTGCCAAGCGATTATAATGTGTCATATACCTGCTGCTGATCAGCCGTGCATATCTACCTCCTAGACGAAGAGCTCAAACTGTCTAAAATGCATAATGAATTAACACTCGCTGATCGCAGCCAGACACCCGCATGTTACTTACGCCTTTATTTGGTTAGATTTCACATTTTACCGGTAGATGCCAACGCAAAGCAGGGCCACTGTTTTCGGCAAGAAATGCATCTTATTTTTAGAGGCCTAGTTAAAAATCCTGATTGTGAGCATTAGACGGCGAGTTCCTATTTCGCTCACCTTCCCTGTATTTCCTGCGCAGCTTCCTGTGGACGCGCTTCACCAGCCCGGACAACTTCTCCTGCTCCAGCTTGCCGCTGCGTGTGGCCGCCGGCGCGGCTCCGCGGACCGGCTGGCAATCGGCCCCTCCGTCCGAAGAGAGCACGGTGCCCGCGAGGTCCATGGTGCTGTGGCGCCGCCGCTTCCGCCACCGTGCCGGCAGGGAGGCCGCTGATTGCTCGCTCGGCGTGGCACATGGTGCTGAAGTGACGGCGCGGTAACCAATCTGCGGAATGGGGGCAGACACGGAGCGGGGAGCTGCACTGCCCAGCGCTCGTCTGCTTTTGGCAGCTGACAGCTTCTCCAAAATGCTGCTCTCTGTATTATTGTGTGCTTTTAAATGCACCGATTTAATATAGCCCGATTACGTTATATAATAAGAAATATATATCGTGCAGTTTGAAATTCAATGTAAACCGATTTCTGTTTTTCCGCCGAACTGACCGTTTCCGTATAATAACTGGCGAATTGTTTTGGGGGGGCTTCAAGGCTTTTCCACAAATCTGAGTTCCTAAAAAAGATCACGGCCTGATGCATGCCGGCGTTTCTTTTGGGTGTATGGTGGGTAATTTACTGGTGTTTGACTGGCATCGAAACATCCTCCAAACTAGGGTGACCGGAGAAGCTGGAGTCAGGAAATCTGCGCCTGCAGAGTTTTGCGGCTCCTTACCGCAGCATGACACGTGCTGTGCTGGATCTCTTAGCTGACGTCCACCCTCGCCACTCTAAATACTTTTTTTTCGTTCATTCTAATGCACAAGTTCAAACTAACGAGTAAATTGCTCTACTGTTTGCATTTAGCTCATAACATGAAATCACTAATGTAAGCTAGCTGTGGACCAAATTATTTCTTAACGAAAACACATCTTTTTATAAAGGGCAGCTGGGGTTTGAAATAAGCTTCTTTGTAATCTAATGGAAGCAGAGTTTACAAATATTTATTACAAATATGTATCCATGAGCCATTATGCAGTCTGAGAAACTAGAATCCCATTTTCTGTGCATTGTATTAATTAAATGATATGTGTTTCTTTTCATGCTCTGCCCCAATGTTTGGTACAGATGAGCATTTTTTGAAAAAGCCTTCATTGGTAATACTAGTCATTGTATTCCTCATGCTGCTTTTGTTGTATACTTCACTGGTGTTTCTGATACACATTTCTATCTATCTATCTGTCTGTCTGTCATCCATCCATCCATCTGTCTTCTAACCATAGGAGTGCCCTAGCAGTTCTGTGATAATTAAAGGAAACAAAAGGTTTGTTACAAAGCCGTGCAAATCTAAACATTATACCGAAAGTCCTTCCAAAGTCATGCCAAACAATCAGTGGGCTTAGAAGAAAGCGGCTTTTGTCTCCACCGTGTCACATTTCACGGCCTGCAAGTCTTAAGAAATATTCAGTTCATGCAGGACACGTTTTGTCTTTAAAAAGCCTGTCTCTGTCCTCAAGGGACTTTCCTTCTCACTCCATTGTTTTTTTTTTATTGATGTGTACGTCATCATACAGAAAGACTATCTTCCAGTGGCAGATCCAACATGAATAAAGAAATCGAGCTTATTTAATATGGAACAAATCTTATACTTGATCATCATCTAATTTTTCACCCAGATATCTTGTCTGTTTGCTTGTCTGTTGCTGTTTTGTAGCTATTGTTACATGCTCCAATGCCTCATCTTGTGTTTTTGTTAGGGCCCCTAGGCGACTTCCTACCTCATTCTCATTCTGCTGTCAGGTACAATGACAAAACAGAACTGGATCTTGTCTAAATAGCTTTTACTCATTTCTCAAGCAGAACCCCCCCTCTACTGAAGCGTATTTATACTCCCATCCATCTTTGTACTGATGCCAAGCAGGATGTCATATAGTTACTATGGATTTATGACCATCTATCAAGTATAATTATCAAAGCACAATTAGTTTCATGTGGGAACTATAAACCAAAACTCAGGTTCCAGTGTATGATACGTCAGGGTTCTTTGTAGTTCCGGTACCAGATCAGATGGGATATTCAATGTACGTCTGGAACATCAGATAAGAAGTGTAAGTGTAATAGTCTGAAATACACTGATCCATGTTCCATTCAGCAGCAATCTGTGGTCTGGGCCAAAGCGGCATTTCTAAGCCTTCGGAACACAAAGTGATCAAGCCTCCATGGCTGATGTGGGGCTTCTCTCTGTGTCACTTAGTGCCATGTGACCTGCCTCTTCCAACCCGTGCTCAGGTACATCCGCATGGAGGCAGCAGATGGGGATAATAGGGCTGGCTGCTCGCCACATTAGCATAACAACGGTGTCCGCCAGGCTGTAATAGAATTACAATTAAACCATCTTTATTTGAGTTTGGCAATGTGGCGTCCCTTAAAACACCTATAAGCGTGTGATGCTTGCCAGCTCGTTTCCCATAATCCACCACTTTCCAGCTCTGCTTGTGATTAGCATACGCCATGTCATCAGCTACATGGGGTGATCTTGGCCATCTGTGTAGCCTCAGAAGCTGATGTGCGAAGAGATTTTGTTCAGTTGAGATATCATTACAGTCACTACGCAAATTACTAAAAGTTCAACACCGGTGTACACTTAGTATGAGTAGTATAAAACATAATATATACACAATGAAGTGTGTATGACATTTACAGGCAACTTTATTTTACTTTTTTTCAAAATGAAGTCTAATACAAAAAATGGTACAGAAGTTGTCTTCTTTATAAAAAGAAACCCCACATTCTTCTGAAAATTAATCCTCTTAATACAACTTCACTTGCCTCAGACCTCCGACAGAGCACCCTGTAATATGCATGTATATTAATTTATTTATGTATTTTCATATGATCTCTGATGACAGCATTCCTGTGGACCAGTAAATGCTTTTAGAATCTTGGTACATTTTTATAGGGATGGCATAATCAGTATAATACGGTAAAGTTTCTTGTACGTAGTCAAAAAAGGGAACAGTACACTCTTGTTTTATTTGCAATGTAATAGAGGTACACAGCTGTATTAACCCAGAGACAGGTCCCACAAAAGCTATTACTCACCACAAAATCAGAAGTGGCCCTGATGGAAAAGAACAACTGCATAATAGCTGAATTTGATGTACCTGTGGGACCCTCAAAGGCAAGAAAAATGCCATCGTTTGAAATAACAAAGGATGGGGTTCATGGTTATGAAATTTTATTACGTAATCGCTATCTGCAGGTCTTCTGTCTCCTGTGCTGGAAGCTGGTAGTGTCATCTGCCTGGCCTTTCCCAGTTTGGCTGTCTCTCTGAATGCTTTACAGCAGGAGACCTTCGAGGGGGGGGAGGGGGGCCACAGAGTACCATATAAAAAAGTAAACAGGTTGTCCTTACAGATAAATTCAGCTTGACCACTGCTGGAGTTTTTATTTCCAGAAGGGGAAGAATGCCAGGTATGGATTCGGCCTTGCCTCAGACTGTGAGCCAGGCGGCTTTGAACTGGCATGAGGCACACGATATTTTCACGAGCATGCCGCTAAACCCACGCGCAAAGCACATGCATAATTCATGCAGCTCGAGCCACCCGCTAATGTCAAAGCAAGGCTCCCCTGTTTGTCCTTCGCAGGAAAAAATGCTTATTTGTTATTAGTGAGGAGAGGGATGCTGACCAGGGAAATAGCAAACAGCTTAACAGGTTTATTGCTGTGCAGTGTACCGTAAAATGTCTCCATTACTACCTTGTTAGTACATTTTCATGGCCCTTTTCAAGAAAGTCAACTGTCTGCTATTTATTGCGTATTTTTGCTTTACTCCCTGTATTGCACTTTTGTCTTGTACCGACTCATTTCTTATTGCGTTGCTTTGTGTCTGTTGCGCCTGTCTCCTCCCCTGCAGCTGTAGCACAAGGAACTTGTGACAATAAAAATTTGAAGCATGTACTTGACTCCGAAACAATTTACAAACATGTGTTACCGTGCTGTTTGTCTGTAATGTAACACATTCACTATATGGACTGACCAAGTACAAGACAGGTGGTAGCTGGACATTTTGGAGTGAAGGAGACTCCACAGTGTTTATTTTGTTTGTTCGTTTGCTTCATCTCTGCCTCATCCCAAGTCCTGCAAGGACGAGTTCTGCTTTTCCTCTGGGTCTTAAAGCTTGATTTTGAGCCTGTTCTCTATTGCAGCCCTTTCAGCGACCCAATTCCAGTAAAAAGGCTGTCTCTTGTTTCCATTCCCCTTCACTGTTATATTAATCCAACCTCCACTCCCAGTTCAAAATAAAGTTTCTGTTCCATCCACTCATCTCCATGCTATGTGGTGTTCTTTACCATTCTACCCAGAGCAAGATCAGGGTCAATTCTAGGATTTTTTTAAAGGCGTCGGTGGGGACAAGAGGTGCCACATTTACATTTACATTTAATATAACTACAGCGGATAATACTTACAAACCCAGAAGCTTCAGCCCATTCAGGGGCACCATTAAGCTGGGGGGGGGCATGATTCCAAGGACCCCAGAGTGAAAAAATTTGGAACATTATTTGATTGGTTTAGGATGTGGGCCCAATATTTCTAATGGCACCATTGAGCAACTCAATCCTGCAGTTACTGACCCAAGCACTGGCAAGATGACATCACTCCCTTGGGCGCCGCTGAGCTAACATGCACCACAGACTTAAAATGTTGACATGGAAAAACAAGACAGCGCCCCCTGTGGTCTCCAATGCAAATGCACATCACTGCCTCAAGAATAAGGCGCTTTAAAAGGCCACATCTGATAAATCCCAACAACTCTGTGTGATGTATCTAATGGAGACGATCACAGATTCTTTCTTCTAATCCTACATTAGAGAGAAACATAGTTAAAATATTCAGCGA
The DNA here is from genome assembly GCA_026784285.1 of Stomatorhinus walkeri. Lineage (NCBI taxonomy): Eukaryota > Metazoa > Chordata > Actinopteri > Osteoglossiformes > Mormyridae > Stomatorhinus > Stomatorhinus walkeri. The sequence continues at coordinate 22,738,091 of JAODUD010000062.1, forward strand.
AAAACCTTTGAAGCTTAATGCACAATTAGCCGCTTCAATATTACTCCTCCAAAGCCTCTTCTAAACTGAGTGTTTGGTCATTACTTGCAGAAATCCTCTCCCCATCTTCTTTTAGATATTTTTGGAAACGCGAGATAGATCATTTGCCTTCAAAGTCCCCTGTGGTAGGCAACACGCCATCCAGATGATGCATGGAAGAACACTGTTCCTAAGGTCCTTGTGGAGCATCTGGTTATCTCCAGCTTCTGTTTCACCTCTTCCCGCATCTTTGCACGCTTTATACCTTTATTAGATGATGTAACAACTTCACGTTTGGCCGAAGAAGATTTAAATGCATAAAAATAAAATCGACTCAGTTCCTCTGGGGACATCTGCTTATTTATTTATTTTCCTGTAGCCTGATTACAAAAGTATTTTTAAAGCCCATTTCAATAAAGGCTGCAGTTACCGCAGGAATTACAATCCCAAGCGAACGTCCTTGCTGGGACATAGGGCCTCGTTCTCCAGCATGTAAATATCCTACTTCAGTGGGCCGAACTTCTATTTGAGGAAATTAGTCATTATGAAAGCAAGGTGGGTTTTGTGTAATAGCTGAAAATAATAGATGACTCGATTTAACTAATAATATTTTTCTATTCCTGCACCGCAAGCTGAGATGTTTTCTCTGAGACAGCTACATTTTTGCCTTACATTTCTGCAGTGTTGAGGAAAGAAAACAAAACAGAGCTATTTTTGACAGAAAGACAGGATAAGTACACAAAAAACAGACTGTTGTTGGGTCATGGAAGGGCTACGGCTGCAGATGGGATTAGCCATCAATGTCTGAGTGCTCCTACTGGAGCTAAAAGAAGAGAAATCCCTTACATGATGTTTGAGGATGAGAAACAGGTGAACCGAGCGAGTGGGCTGGTCACATGACCTCCCACCCCACCCCAGAAATGTCCAAAGCTCCGCCCCCCCAGAGATTACATAGCCTGCTATCTGTCTGCCGATTCATGCCCTCTTGTGTTTACAGCTGAGGAAGGAGTGACAGGTGTAAACCACAGAAAAAAAAATACCAGACCTGTTACAAACATCAGACAGTATATATTTATTTCCTAAATAAGAGTGAGGGTAACATAAAATGTTGATGATAATATGATAATAAACGAATCGTCATACTGTTGCTATGGACAATCAAATACATAAAATCCTAACAAAAGGTATAAACACAGGATACAGTAATGACAGCAGTAAATCACACTAATAAGTGTACCTCAGCGTTTCCTCTGGTGGTTAAGTTCAGCTTCTGTCGATCAAGGTTATCAGTTTTCCTTGCTTAGAAACACATTTCTTCATTGAGCACAGTGACCAGAAGGACTCTGACAATCTGCATATCATTGACCTTTCATCCCATCAATACCCCCGTGTCGTATCCAATCAATGACATTACAGGACGCCGATTTGGTACACGTGAAAGAGAGAGAAACGTGACAGGCTACAGACGCCTGAGCAGCAGGAAGAGCGGCATCCCAGCGCCTGCAGTTGTCATCACATCAGGCGATAAACAGCCAGACTGGGGTTCGATATGTTGAGCGATGCGGATCACTCATCCAAACTAGTGTGGAGTGGAAACTCTGCATGAAGGTCCACCCCCCTGCTGACACACCTGGCCTAACTGCGCTGAACTTGTAGGCTGAGCCAATACTGTCAAACAAACAATAAACCTGTTTTTGGCAGGAGAATCCCGGAATAAAAACATTGTGTGTGTGTGCGGGTGGGTTGGGGTTGCATAGATTAAAATGTCCCCAAAGTTTAGGAAAATCTGAAACTTCCTTACTTTTGTGGACATTTTTCAGGTGCCCATTTGGATATCTTCCATTTCATAAATATCTGTGAACGCAATCAAAAAAGCAAAAATATATAGAAATGAATGGAAGATCCCCATTTAGATTGGAACGCCAACATGTATGTGCCTGTCTGTCTGTATTTCGGCAGGCGCTAAGGATGAACACAAGGCCGACAGGTTCCTCCGGGAATCGGCTGTTACATTTGGAGGCATTTGGAATCTGGGTCTTTGACGATTATCAGTGCACATGCATATATGAGTGTAAACATGTGTGAGTTTATCCATAGAGCAACTGAACCAGATATGCGGATTCTGCAGGGATCCCGGCAGCCTGCTGCACTGGAACTGCCTCTGATGGCGGTGTGGGGAACGAGCCAGCTTGGAGCATCTGCCCTGCATCTCTGGCGTGCGATAAACAAGGAGAGATGGCCCTGATGCCTCAGTGCCGATCAGGGGAAAAAGGCTTTTTGTGAAATTTCATGGCAAACGAGACGGGCCATGTTACAGCAGCTGAATGCGGAGACGCCCGGTGTATCTTCGAGAAGTCGGCTTGGCTTGTGTCTCCAGGACCTAGAACAGTTCAGCTTTAGGGAGCCTGTATCTCGACTCGTCCAAGCTTTCCCGACGTTATCTTGCTACGCAGGTGGTGTGGCTGGCACGCCCCATGACACGTCGTGCTGTGTGTGGCATCACAATCCGCTCCTTCCTGACAGTCATCTCCGGCTTCCTCCTCCTCCTCCTCCTTGCATGTAGGGCCTGAAACCCAGCTGATGGCACTAACGTATCTCTGATGGATGCATTGTGAGAATCACCCTTCCAGCCATGTGACCCAGGAGGAGGTGTGGCCAGACCAGTACGAACCAATCAACATCATTATCATGCAGTTATGATGCGTACATATCCAACAGGGGTGATTTTAAGGTTTTTTTTGTGGTGGGGCCATTACAGGGAACATAATTCAAAATTCATTCAGAGAGGTCAACCTTATCAGTAGCCAATGATATGTTTTGAATTATTGACTGACAAGGGAAGGGGCATTCCTAGAGCCAATCAATGTCTTTAAGTTCTTTGGGTTAGTCAGTGACGTCATTTTCATGTGTATTTACTGGTTCTCGTATTTTAAGATTGCATTTATTTCAGGTTAAATTACACATTCTGCTTAATTAATCTGACATCATGAAATTATTTGAATATTTATGTGAATAAAAAAAGAGAGATAAATCTGAATCGACCAATGATGATGTTGTTGAGGGAGATGAAGCCCACTGCCTGATCGAACCCGCATCAGATCCCTTACTGGTTTCAGGAAGTGATTGACAACTCCGTAGTACTTCCTGCTGCGAGTCTCGAAGCTTAGTTTCTCACATAACTGGCAGGCACTCAAGCTAACTGTGAATAAGCACCAAAGGTCATCTTACCAGAAGTCACAGGACACCCATTGGATGTAAGAAGAATGGGTAAAAATAGATAATATTAAAATATTTAGACTTTTACAGCATAGCATCAGGACATTGCAGCAGTCAGCACAAAACTCTGACCTCAACCCAACAAAGCATCTTTAGGTTAAACTGGAACGCAGATGTAGGACAAGATCACGACAGACCCCCTCAGCAGTAGGGCTGCCTAGTGCTTCAAAGATGGCGTGCAGCTCAACAGCAGCATTTTCCCACCAGCAAATCGTGAAATGTCTTCTATGATGTAGTCAGACAGTCATCAAACCCAAATGTGGGCCGGCACTTTATTTTATTCATGTCTATACACTTCCCACAAATGGTGGGACGGCACCGAATTATGCGTTGTGTTACTGCGCATATAGGGCATTGAGATTTGATTTCGAGGAATATGAATTGGTCACAACCAATCAGTGTCCTGGCATGAGGACCAATGAGAAAACATGACATCGGGGAGAATGTTACCATTCTGCTCTTTGGGACTATAGTCAATTATAGTCAAATAATATAATGCAATTGGCATGTAGGGAACATCAATCAAAACTGCAAATTCACACAAATAAGAATTTTGCATGTTTGGCTTTGCTGTCTGAAGGACTGAGGGAAACATCAGCGCTATGATGGATGACAGCTTCTCCAGCTAAGTATAAGCTACAGATCGTACTTTATAACAATCCTGATCATCCCACTGACAGATGCAAAACAGAAGATCCGTGTGGGCAAACTGGAATCTCTATTGACATAGTGACAGAAAGCCCGGTTTTCAAAATGTCAAATTTTATTGTCAAAAATGTAAGCAACAGATTACACAGGTATCTTTTGGCAAATGCAATCTCCAAACGGCAACCCAATTCGGGACCTTCCAAATTAAAGGACGAACACACTTACACTCTAACTACCTTTAAAATACAAAAAAGGAATAAATATCAAAATGGCCACAAGAAAAAAAGTTAATTAAAATAATCAGTAGAGAGCAAATCTACGGAAAGTATAAACAAAACAGTGTGCCTTTGATACATGGACTTTTTTTAACGTTCTGTCCTTCTTCTTTGTTTTTTTTTTTTTTACAAGGTTTGTGCAAGATATCAAACTAAGGCTCTGGTCTTTACATGGCAAATGTCCAGCTCATAGTGACACCCACGCCCCCCCCCCTCCCCCAGTTTTAGGTGGACTGGGACAGAAATGGCACCTCTTTGAAAGTTAGGCCAGTGTTACTGTATTGTAGCTCAGTGATGACCCAACAGAGAGCAAGCTTCAAAGTCATGCTTCTCAAGCTGTTGCAAAACAGCATCTTTATTCTTAGAGCTTACCTCAAACCAAAGGAGAAGAAAAAAAAACTTAATGATGACCATTAAGGCAAGAATACCCAGAGTTGTATCACCAAGACTGTAACTACATTTCTGTGGCAGGGCACGGAAATGGACAACTATGATACATTTAACAATTTTTTTTCCATTGTTTATTTGGGTTTGTTTTCAAAAGCAATTTTTCACCTGACATCGTCGGCTCGTTTCCATATAAAAATTGTAGAGAAAAATAATGCCAGTCAAAATGGAAATATGAATATTAAAACTACAATAAATAGATTCTAATTAAGTTGCAGTTTCAACAACACACAAAGGTAACCCTTAATACCCCACCCCACCTCCCCAAAATGAAAAGAACACTTACATTGATTTTTTTTTTATTCCTCTTGTGAAGGTATATTCCTGCAGTGTTGGTTAGAGGACACACTCCGCTCCTCCCACCGCAAATGAAACGTCTTTTGTGAAATAAAGCACTCAGCATTCTGTCTAAAACCCAACTTACTTTCTTACATCGTCACTGAGCAGTAAAAATACTCGTTAGTCTTCTTAGTGCAACTTGGTTGGTTGTAAAAACAAATCCAATAATTCCTCAGAGGTATTTGCATTTTTTAACTCACTAAATAGTCAATAAGTATCCAATGCATAAGGGGGGGTCAAGCCTTTTGGATTGACGTTCTTCTGTAGTTGGATCCAACGGCCTTCCACAGTAACGGTTTACTAGAACATAAACGTAGGTCTTTCCACTGTCTGTACATACATGCGAACATCTCGATGTCCCTTCCAAGAAAGGTTCTTAAATCTCGTATGTCTTTATTTAAGATGATCGATTGACAGTCCACCCTTCTGTCTGTTGAAAGAGAGAGTTGAGTAGGGAGATCAACAAGAGGAGCTAAAACTCTCATATAACACAGTAGGGTTCCCTCGGTAACCGGGATTTCCTGCAGTACAGGAGCGTGGTGCTGAAACAGCGCCTGA
>JAODUD010000062.1:22743844-22755542 GCA_026784285.1 Stomatorhinus walkeri
TTTCTCCGTCTTGAACTCGTCCAGGACCAGCAGACGGCGCCGGCCCGCCGGGTTTGCGTTCTGCCGGATCCCCAGCAATGTCGGTGGGGTCGGGCCCCGCCCGAAGCCCGCCAACCAGTTGGCGGCTGCCTGGCCGCTAGCCCCGGGTCCATGGAAGGTCCAGTTCTGGCTGACGGCCGGCACGAACTGGACGGGCTTCATCTTCCGTCGGTCGTGGACGAAGAAGATGAGCTTGAGGTAGACGAGCTGGGTGGCCAGGAGGATGAGGGCCAGGAGAAGCATGAAGCCCAGCGAGTCGTTGGCCCGGAAAGATCGGTGCTGGAAGGTGCACTGGTCTTCCTCACGGATAAAGGAGTAGGTGCCCACGTCCAGCACGGGCGGGAAGGCCATGGCCACCGAGAGCGTCCACACCATGCAGATGACGGCCAAGCAGGTCCAGAAGGTCAGCCGCTTGGTGTAGAAGCGGTAGTGCGCGATGGCCAGGTAGCGGGTCACGCTGACGCAGAAGAGCATGAAGGCCGTGTGGAAGCAGGAGAGCACGCCCAGGAAGGCGATCACTTTGCAGGTGAGCGTGCCGTACGTCCACGCTGACCCATTTTTGACGGAGGTGAACACGAATGGGAAACAGATCGCCGACCGCAACACATCTGAGACACAAAGGTCCAAGAGAAAATAGTAAGGAGCTCTCTGCAAGCTTTTGTCTTTGATGAGCAGGATAGCAATCAGGAGGTTGCCCACCACACCGACACCGATGATGAAACCCAGAGAGGTCAGTTTGAGGAACGTGATGAGAGGAGAGACATTCTGCAAGATGTTGTGGTCACCTGCATGGCTATAGTTCGCCATAGATGGAGGGATTATAAGATAATAGCTTCAATCAAGTTTCATGATCAAGGGGCACGGGTATATAGATCCATCAGCAGTGGTCTTTTTAAAAATACAATCCAAGCTTGAAGGCAGTCTCTCTTCTAAGGCATCCTTTGTTCTTTTGTTTCATCATACCTAAATCCCTGAAAAAGATCATCCACCAATCAGGATTTTCTCTTAGACACTGAGCTGAATTCAGTACATTTCTCAAGGTACATTAGGTACGACACGGCTGCGTAAGAATAAACCTTCTCGTTCTCCTTTATTTTCTTCCTTTATACTATCGCATATTACGTTTAAAATGGTAGACAGTTAATGCACGGCGACAACCCTGGTTCTTCACCTCGGCAGAAACCACCAAGCCTAATCCCGATCACGATAATGAACGCTCTTTTACCCTTTTGCAAAGACACGCTCGGTATTCGCCGTATATCCTTATATAACGAACAATAATTATTTTTACCCGTGTCAAAGCGTCGGTACAACGGGACGGACTTTTGATTCCCGTTGCCCTGTGCCCATAAACAGCTTAATGCTACGACGCATGAAACATTTAAACAAATGCAGCAAGAAAGCTGTTGATCACACCCAAGACCCTGCAGGTTTTGCGTTTCTAGCTGGGAGACGCGTCTTCCGGACGCCGTTGATCTTCGCGTTTCCTTGAAGCGATTGGAGCCACAGCCGCACAATTTGCCTTCAATGCTGATTTTAGCTCTCGAGTCGAGTAACTATCTCCCGTTAATAAAGCGATCCCCGACTAAAAGCGTCAGCAAGGGATCGGGGATATAGGCTGTTATTTTAATATCTGAAAACAAAGGCGCTGCTCGTAACTGACAAAGGAAGTCATATCAAATATTAAATATTGCTTGATGCTGAATTCAGATATTTGCTTTGTGTAAGTCATATATAAATACTACATTTTATATTGATGAACATATATGATCAATTCGCTGCTCTACGTATAAATAGACCTTCGTTTCTAAACTATAATTGCAGTCCAGCTTCACGATTAAAACCAATCCGAATCCTTATACAAATTCATTGCCACTCATAAAAAACGACACAAATCTAAACTATGTCCATGATGTCTAAAATTGGTTTCCTTTATCATGTAACATGATTATGGATTTCTAACTGTAAGACGTTGTTATATTACTGGGTAGCAAAAAAATGCCTTATCCGTCAAAGCTGTAAGACATTGTAAGTACGAGGTAGCTATGCGCGGACGGCAATTTGTTCCACATTTATAGGCCAATGGAATCAAAACAGCGGTGAGGATATTAATTAAATCCATACCTGTTGATTTTCCCCTTTTTTCTCCCTGGCGGTTATCTATAATGCAGAAGTCACTTTTGCTGTATAAAAATTGCTGGCTTTTGCTGCCTGGTCTTTTTTCCCACCGTGAATATACAGTAAATGGCAAGGTGTGCGCATGCGCACTGCTCCTATTCGCGATCCGAGCCGCAGCGGCGAGGACTCTGCCGGTAACATCTGCTCAGCGGGGGCAACGACAGCCTCACATCATCCCCATCAATTATACAGCCCCGGCCATGTGTCATTTGTCCGGTCATTTTCCCGTGGACTCCGCGCCAAATGGGGTCAATTAATTTTGATATCCAGTCCTGAGCGCAGCGGAACAGTGCAGAGGCAAATCCACGGCGCTTTTGGGGAGGACTGATATTGGGCTGCTTACAAAATGAAGGGGGCGCTCAGTTGTATGAAATTGAAATTTGATTCATTCATGCATCGTAATAGTTTATCCCCTGATGGTCCATCTTTAAAAATATGTTTGTACCGTATAATTAGCACAGGTCTCCCTTAGATCACATATTACACACGATGTAATGTGGCTCGCAAACAAGTAACGGCTATTGGGCCCATTTTAAAGAATTATAATTAAAAAATGTAGAGGCTGCCCTGCTTTAAACCTTTGTTTTACAGCAGGGAAAAGGATACAGAGCAAAAAACATAGCACAATGAGATCTTTAAATGCCAGATTGTCACAAACGTTATAAACGTGTATTCGTTTGCGGCTGTACAACCATAACGGCCAATATCCACATATATTGTCATATTATGAACGACATAAGCCAACATGCCCAGTGCTTACCCGCCTGCCTTGGACCATTAGCTGTGACATGATTTTTTTGGTTACATTTCCATCGATGAAAGGGACTTTAATGAAATATTCTGAGGAACAACGACAAAAACAGTGTTTGTAACTTGCGGACTGCTTGGTTAAGGGCTGGCATAGGCCACTACAAACGCAGCGTTAAGAGAATTACATTGAAAAAGAAAAAAGATTATGAACACGATTATGCAGTTTGATAAATTACATAGATAACTTCCTAACGTTATCTGAAACTTAATACGTAGACCTAGATCGATTAATTCAGAGTACAGACAGAATCCCTGGGACATTAACTCAAATTACAGTTTTAAATACAAATACAATGGAATATCATCTTCTTACACACCTAATGTCCATTATTACGTCTTCCACTACATAAATGGTCTCGCAATACGGTCCATCAAACGACAAATTATTAAATTCATTCAAGGCACATTACTTTACACAAACCATTTTCTTACGAGTACTTCTCGCGGTCTTATAACAGATTGATGAAATTAATGAAAACCACAGTCCAGATCAGGCTGAAAAGTTTCAATCACGTTATAATAAAAATGTGCTTAACAGGGAAATCGAGTGCTGTTCAGTGGACTTCAAGACATGTCACACCAGAAATTACCACTTGGTAAGATGCAGAACATCAGTCTTGGGTAACAACTTACAGAAAAGTGTTACATTGAAAATAAAAAGTTCACATGCATAGATGGTATAGATGGTCATGTTTCAGAAAGAAGGAAGGAGGAGCCAGGTAAAGAGGAAGCGAGAAATAGCACAGAAAATCAAGTGTAGTCAGGAAAATACATTCGTCATTACATTTAGTATAAGCAAAGTTCATGAACATGTGCACTTCTGAAGCACAACGCCCCTCCAAGCCGCCGCGTCAATGTCTGCTCAAATGAGGAAAAATCCTTTTTCTCCCCCGACGAGAAGCATTTTCGTTTTCAATTCGGAAAAAAATCGTAGATTTGTGTGGTTTGGGAGCGATCACACGAGTCCCCTTTTGATCCCCGTAGATGTGCGGGCGAAGAGAGTTCAGTTATTGCATCTGATCACTGCATGTGATCGAGCGTCCCCGCATCGCACGGGTTACCTGCAGCACGCAGGATCGCCGCAGAAAATACCCACAGGCCTCACAGGCCTCCGCTCCTCGACCGGGCGTACCAGCCCAAACAAGCGCAGAAGCCCACCACCGTGATCGCCATGCCCAGTAGGATAGCCAGGGCGTCTCCGGCGTCCAGCGCCTCGGCACCGGGGATAGAGGACAGAATGAGCATAGCCAGCGCCAGGAAGCCGCCGCAGATTGTGGAGGAGGAAGCCATGTTGCTGCACGGAGATCAGATGATGTTTCGTGACGGCGTGTCAGATGATCAGGGCGCATTTCCTGCTCTGACTGTCGGACCAATAGCGCCACTGACGCCACATGCTGAAATATTCAACGACTTAATCTTTCTAAGCGCTGCACGTTTCTAACTGCCGAAATGCATGTTTCTTAAAGAAACTATTTTTCAGCATTCATACGTCATTTCTAAACAGTATCGCTACTTAAAATCATCTTTAGCGCCCAATCTCCAGATGAAAGTATTTCACATTCAATTAATGTTAACTTAATTGTACAATAAAACAGACTAAACTGACATTAAACAGAAACCAGTATAACCTGCAGTCCTGAGGGATTATTGCACATTCGTGTTGTAAGGAAATATACCAATCAATCTGAACAGAGATTTTTCTTTTTTTCTCAGCAGCACAGTATTGAGTGAAAAGTACTGCAATTCTTAGCAAAGTCTTTGGTAAAACCTGGGCAAATATAATGTATTTGTTGTCATTGTACAGGTAGCAAGTACAACAAAGTTTGTATCACTTCTGTTTTTTGGGGATTGAGGACCTTGTTCAAAGGCCCAACAGTGATATCATTACCAGGAATGGGGTACAAACCAGCCACCTTCTGGACACAGGCTGCTAACCCACAGAGCCTCACACCAACCACCATCCACACACTGTCGTCAGTTTAGAATAGTGGGGGCTTTAATTCGAAGGGCCTCATCAATGAGGAACAAGAGCATCAATGAGAACATGCATCCCGCATTGTACTCTAGCATAATTTGTGCTTGTATAATTTGTATTTTAAAAATTAATTTCTTTGTATCTTGAAGGGATACATCACTGGTGCTTTTTGCAACACCGTTGAGAGTGAAGTTGGGGTTTGAGCACAATGTCAGGCACCCTTGATTGAACACCCTTGATGCACTTTGGCGAGGGGGGAGAACCATTGGGGATGTTGAACGGGTGACCTTCCGATCGCAGGCGGTTGACCCCTTCAGCCACCCCACCTCATATACTCGCCTTGTTTGAAATATGACATCCATACGCACCCTCTAGCCCCCTAAAATTCATTTAGTGACTTAAAACAACCTTTTTAAAATACAATACTGAGCAGGGTTGTCAGGGTTGACATTCCTCCTTATTCAGCTCCCCCACGACAGCACATCAAACAATCCAGTTATGTTCCAAATTTTATTGGGTCCCGTCACTCAAAGCCCCCCCAGTTCTAAGGTTATTTTACTCTCTTTAAGTTCACAATGCCCTACAAATTGTTCTGTTCGATCAAACCTCGTTCGTTCAGACCACGGTCTTGGCAGCGCCCATGACGATTCCCTGCTGCAATATAATTGGACTGGAGTCAAAACATGGAAACTTAAATACTGACCTTGTACTACAGGCAGATTGTCACCCAGTCTGGTACTTCACGGGGGCCTGTGTGCATGTGTCAGATTAATAAGCAGCGCCAGGGGTGCAGGGGCGCTGGTCCCATTATGTGAGATTAATGATGAGGGCCCACCTCACTCGGTAGGCATGTGTGCCTCTGCTGGTCCCATTCGAACTGGGCCTGCTGTACAGTGTCGCTTGGAGTAGCGTCAGAGCCAGGGGGAAGCCAACCCTGACCGGGCAATTAGATTATACACCCTGAACAAATGAGTAAATAAGATTTTCACTGTAGCAACTGGACACTAGAAACGTAGAAACGTTTAATGTATATATTGATCTTTGCACATATATATTATATCATGTATGAGTACCAAGGGCTATCAATTGTTTTTATTATTCTAAAGACCCCTTGTAATGATGTATTGATGAAAGTGAGTAATAAAATAAATTGGTTATCATATGGTTACTACCTTGTTCATATCCAACAAATGTCATGTTGACATTCTGGATGCACCTTATTGATGTCACTGACTCATTACAGGCTCAGTACCTCATAAGTAAGTCATAGTGGTTTAATGTCTTTTGAATTTTGAGCATGGAACCATAGCAATTATTGTCCTGTTCCTGCTACCCAAAGCCTTTTATCTGACAATAGGTTATAAATATATAATTTCTGCAAGTATCACTAAAAATAAACAATTTTCTTAGGAGAATTTTGCTTCGGGGGCAAAGTAGGCTGATCGATCCAAGTAAGTATTTTCAAACTGGTGATGACTAATTTTCTTGTCCCAAGTGTGGTGACCAACTTTGAAACCCAATTACTTTCATGAATTATAGTGACAGAATCATTTACCAAGTCTAAATAATATGAAAACATGCCTTCTAAAGATTAATTATCTGTTGGAAGTACTTTGGTGAAAGCTTGAGGAGATGGGGTGTTTCAAAACCGTCGGTGTCTTGGGAACATCAATAATGATGTCCTGGAATAGCTTTTTGCACTGCAGCTCAGATTATCAAACCCCAGTAGCCTGACAGGATGGAAATACATTTTGTTTAGCATTTTTTGAAAATCCATTTAAAGCTGAAAAGCAGTGCATTGTGCTTCAGATTACACAGTACAGCACTGACAGAAAGCATTTATTAGTTAAAAGTGCGAAACTCAAGATTTCCTGCACATTACTTATGGTGTGTTCCATTTACCTCAGAGGTCAGAAGTCAGAGCTGCGATTGACGTCATACACCAGTTAGCCGTGTGTCAGTCAGCAAGCCATTTAGCAATACCTGGGACCTGTTTCAAAAAGCAAGATTTCTTGCTTAGCTGGATAACTTGTCAGAATTAGCCCAGACTAACTTAAATCTGACAAGTTATTCAGTAAGAAATCATGTTTTCTGAAATGGATAATTATTAGTTGTTGTTAGCAATATCATTGACTGTGTTTTGCACATAAAAATACCATAGCAACACGTCCACAGATAGCGACTGGACAGTACTGTGTGTACGACGCATTTAACGAGTCACAAATACGACACAACAAGGGTGCCGCCATCTTTAATTCTGTGCTAGGGGTTGTGCTGATTCCTCCCAGTTCATGAGTGGGAATCCCGACTTTAGGGGCCGTCCCCAATTTCCGAGCATCCTTCCCTTAGCCTATGCTTGTTCCTGCCTTGGATAGGACCCTATGACTGCACAGAATACATAGCTGGAAGAATCAATCCAATTTATTTTTATATAGCGTCTTTCACAACGGAGTTGCCCCAAGGTTCTTGACAAGCATTTGTAGAAATCCATTACGATGTCATTTACACTAAATGGTGCATGAAACTGGGAAAGAGAAAGAGGGGAACAAAGAAAGGCAGAAGGCAATCGAGGAGAGGAACCAAACACTCTCGAGTAGGGAGGAAAAAACTCTGGGGGTCTGAGGTCGACTGGTTGCCCATGTAAGGAAGATGGATTGAAGACCAGGAATAATGTGTTTTCTTCATATGAAATTGTATTGCTAGGCTATGTTCATGAATTTATCTCACTGTGACTGGTCTGGAAGTTCTTCTGAGCCTCATGGTACACCAACTCTATTTCCTCCCACTATGGGCTTTCCCTCACCTCTGTTCTAACACCGTGTTTGCAGTTGAACGCATCAGAGAGGGAATTGAACTAAAATGTCCTCGATGTTTCCTGTTAACCTTTAGCTTCTGCTGGAAACAGAGGCAGAAGGCGGGTCTCTGGTGAGCTGCAGCGAGAGGCATGTGCTCTGGTCGACGTGCCCCCACCCCCACAGAACATGCTGGGTCATCTCTGCAGGATCTCCACCTGCTGTACTCCTGAGGCTAACTGCTACATGCCACTCAGTCACCTTCTGCAGCATCCCCCTCTGTGTCTGGTGGAGGTCATGCTTACAGCGGAGTGGGGTAGCCGGAATCTTCTTTTACTATCCCTTTCAAGTGCAAATACTGTGAGATTTTCTGCAGTGTAGAGTACTCTAGTTAATGTCCTTAGCAAGGCTTGTGTAGCAGCTATATAATTAAAATCGGCTTCATTCGCCAAGTGCATTACTGTTTATATGGAAATTTGTCTTGGTGTAACTCATGATGCTCAGTACAACAGCACAACTGTTCATTTTTTGGATTATGCAAAAATATGCACAAACTATGCATGCTTAATACACAAGTACCCAGAAGTGCCATGTGAGTAAGAGAGGCTGGAGGGATTGGTTGGCTACATAGGGGGTGTCGTCATGGTGACATGGTCAACAGCCCCGGGAAAGTTACTGTGTAAAAAATGAGTGGTTCCCATTGTAATGGACTATTTGAATTTCCTGGAAGCTAGGGGGACGAGTCAGAGTCAATCCTGCCAACGTGCTACCTTATCCTGGAGCTGTGCTGGTTTTCAATGGAGATTGCAGCTCTGAAGATTGTTCCTGGAGTGGACAGATGTGCTGTGAAACTAGACAGTGATGGAGGATGCGGAGGTTCAGACTTCATAGATTTTTAACGAAATAGACTAGGTGACATTGGCTTTCTTGGGGGGTGCAGACAGTGCAGAGTTCCAGGGTTTGTTTCATAATGGGTGTTGTTGTAGCCAAAATATGGATTGATGATTTCGATGGAACAACGTGGGCAATAATATGGGTTTTGTTATATTTAAAAGTACAATGCAGTGAACGTATACAATATATGTATCATGGATAATTTATTATTTAACTTTAACTGCTTTTGTTTTGCATAAGTTACAATGGATTATCATATCATTGACCAATACATTATTATTTTCTTTTGTATACCTCATGGACTTAATTTCAAGCATGTTTTGTAAATTTTTTTTGTTTGCACTTTTTAAGAATTTATTAAGTCATCAGCTGCCAAAAGCGCATTAAACTGCTGATTTGCCTGGCCATAGCATTAGCAGTGGGTGAAAAGCAGATAGCATTTCCGACACAAGTGTGCCGGAGATGGAGGTCCTTCACTGTTTGAAGGCCTTAACCAAACAAACAGCTGCTTGATCGAGTTCTGGAGGAGGGGTATGGGGAGGGGTATAGGGAGGGGTATGGGGGTATTTGTGGGTATTTGTGTCCATAAGCCCATAATCATTTCCGTTGTTTTGATGAATTTTGCTGAAGGTTGCCCCCAAGGTCTTTGTCTGCTTAGCACATGTTGTCTCATTACCATGTCTGATAAGGTCCAGAGGGCAGTTCCACATTGACAGATGGGTCTCTGGGGGTGTATCCTTTAGTGTACTGCTTAAAGCCAGAGAGAGAGGACAGCTGCTAATGAAGCGGTGGTCTGATAGGTGGGATCCCACGAGCTTATAAATCTATTGACAGATGGCACAAGTGATTTTTAACTAGAGCAGTTCACAGAGCTGAAATCCACAAGTGTGATTCCAGCATGTTTGGGATGCCCAGGTGACTTAGAAAGCCCATGTTAGAAATACTGTTAGTCCTTTATGCTAATTTTAATGCATCAAGGGAAGGGATCTGACTAATTTACAAGTAGGGGAAAAGAAGTTTGCAAAAATTTTCATTGTCACAAATGTAAGCACTGTGGATCTGTAGTCAATGAGGTTAGTTTTAGGGACGTCATTTTAAAGGTATATCACATTACTAAGTATGCGATTGCTATGTCATCTTTGCCATTGAGAAAAATGTTAGCTATGAATCAAATGACACATTATTAAGATTCTCCTCCAACGGTGCATTATGACATTGTGGTGTCCATGGCGACCAAGAGTTCAGCCAGACTCGAACTGTCAAGCTGCCCTCCGTATCGTACCTCCTTCCCATGCATGCCATCAAATTAACAGCCTACGCCAAGCGTACGTGAAAAGCTACTGGTTGTCATAACAACCTATCATGACACAAAATGTGGTTGGTTAAAAATATTCAGTGTCACTATCAATTAACAGAACCTGGGGAACGAAATATGTTCATATTATTGGCTACTACTATCAGATGCTGCTATCAGACTGTTTTTTAAGACACCCAACCTTCACAGTAACTCTGTTCCTGACAACCAAAGTGGTTTGTCATACAGTACATGGAGTTGGTGGGGGGGGGGGGGGTTGGTTACTTTTGGAGCATCATTTAGAATGTGGTGAGGCACAAATGAAAAAGGACTGGCCACAAATAATTTAATGTAAAGTAATAGAACTCAAAAATAAAAATCTGACTTATGTTTTTTTTTGTTAAGACAAAAATGCTATTTTTAGGCGAGGTAAACAATATTGATTCTTTGCTGAGTGCTGTTTCGAAATCCACCAATCAACTAATTTTTGACTGAGCAAAAACTGATGAGGCAGAAGGTTCAATCTGAGTCTTTCAAAACCAAACAAGTGGACAAATGGGCATGAGTTTTCGGCCCCCCATCCAGATGCGATCTGCAGACTGTGGATTTGCCGTATAGCATTCAGTCGATTAGCTGTGCATAAATCGGTTCTTCACCTATGACATATATAGTCATATAGCTATAACCTGAGTGATTTACAACAATGTGGGTCAGCCATGACCATGTATGTCATTTCATTAAAAACTGTGGCTATAGTAGAATACTTAAATGAAATTGTCTAAAGCAAATTTAGATAAACATCAGAAGGATGCTTTTTTGCAAATATTTTATGCAACAATGCTGCACCATAGTCAAAAACACAGCATGACATAATTATGCGTAACGTGGCCTGGTACGCACATTTCACATTTCATAATTTCATTTTGGGGTCTACTAGAATAGATTAACATGCTTCAATGTTCAAAAAACACGTTCTTTTTCTCATTCTGTACATCTCTATCCACTCTGCCTATAACTCTGTTTGAGACACTCTGTTAGAGCTTTAAGACCTACCCCTGATGTGCCCAGCGTGTTCTCATTGGTCAGTTTGGCCAATTGTTCAGCTTGCCCGATTGGTCAGCCTGTCCTACACATTCCACCCCTGCCTTGCAGTCTGCAAACATATCCTTGAAGGTCTTATGAGGTGACCTCACCATGTCACAGAAGTAAGGGCTGTTTCAGGCAGATTAGAGAAAAGTGGTTTCTGTAATGAGACTTACTCCCTTTGGTGTGTACTTTGGGTCTTAAGACTTTGCAGACCATTTACTTGCACATAAAGCTACACTACCAGTTTTTGTACACACTGAGATTTGCACTGCATTTACATGTTGCTAATTTAAAATTGGCTAAAAATACACTCAATATTCTTTGCCATCAAACAAATTTATAGTATGTTCACCATTTGTGTACCTATCATGGGATGACACAGTTCAGTAGTGCATTTAAATTTAAATCTCTTAGAATCTGACTGTGCCATCATTACACAACCAGTTAATAGGATGTCAGAGTTGCACTGTCACATACTCTTTCTGTTATAAAGGAAACTTGTTTTATTTTACTTAAATTTTCATTTATAGTTGTTCACTCAACGTTCCAATGCTTTCAGATTCAGATTCAGATTTTATTTGTCACATACACACTCATACACAGTACGACATGTAGTGAAATGCATTAGAC
>JAODUD010000062.1:22755642-22767095 GCA_026784285.1 Stomatorhinus walkeri
CCCCCCTTGTTTTTTAGTGTGTTTAAACCTCCTGAGACCCAAAGAAAAAAGTGTCCTTTCGTTTTAGGTTAACTGTGATTTTCTATGTCTTTGGAGGAAATAAGACATATTTTTCAAATTTATTTTAATTTTTAATTTCACAGCATGTCCTCTTTAGTGTGCAACAGGAATAAATATGTTTCCTTACATCAGTGAAAAGATAGATGCAAAAACAAAATGTCCACTACAGTGGACACAAATGAATGGGGGGGTCTCAAGGGGATATACACTCCCAGTCAATGATTTTTGCGCACCACAGGTTTTGAACATGCTATAAATTTATTTGTTAGCAAAGTGTATTTTTGTAGATGTTAAGTGAGTAACATGCAAATGTTGAAAATCTCAGTGTGCGGAAAAATGTTTGACTGGCAGTGTACATAAATATAATTTATTACGATGTTTTCGAAGGGCTGAACTAACGTGACGGTAACATCCTCATAAAGGAGACGGTCAAATATTGATGATAAAGTAAAATACTTTGGTCTGAAAACAGTTTATGTAGGAGATTTAAACATTTGTAAAGTGTAAAATATGAAATGCATGTATGGATATTAAACCATATATTTTTAGCTGAACAACGAACGCTTACCTAAAATGTAGCCATGGCAACATGATGAGTTGGCATAGGGGATGGAGTCTGGTAATTGGCAATTGAGGAAACATCCATAAAATTAAATACTCTTGACAATGGCAAGCGTGGCTGGTTTGGTGTCGCTTGGAACTAGTATCCTCTAGTGAACCTGTAACAACAGGAAGACACTGTTGCGACTCAGAATAGAACATAGTGCATTATTTTGAGACGTTCTGATAGCAGACAGTTCTCCTGTGGATGCACAAATTGCTGATGGACAATCTGGTCACATGATCTTAATCTGTACAGACATATGTCCAGTCAATGGCTCAGAAACGTGTAAATTTATGCTTGCTCAGCGGGAAAATGTCACACCTCCAGGACTGGGGGGTTAATTCCTCTCTTCCCCTCCCTCCAACATGCTTTGCATGTGTCTCTACGCAGATTTGCTCACACAGTGCCAAAGCTTTTGGTTTTAGGGCTACTGGTGTCTCTGTTGTCCTTAGTGTTTGGGGGAGCCCGTGCATACAGGGAAAGGCTTCAGGATGATTATGACGCTGCACCGGATAAGCAGTTATGGAAGATTTATGGATGGATTGACTTAATGGATATCGTACTGAATAATCTGTTTACAGTCATGCCAGAAAGCTCCTCTGGTGGCTAAGCAGCAGTCATGGCTGTTGATACATCTGCAGCTTCTTGAGTCTTGCTGGGACATTAACTCTTTCATAGCAGAAGAACAATGAGCCTCTGGATCATGGTTAATTCGGTGGGGCATGTCCATCAGTAGTGTAATTCCAGTCAGTTACTCTATTACATCTTTATCTGCCCCCCTCCTACTGGTAAGAGGACAGCTGAAGTTAAAGAAGGTTGTACGGCGAGCCGCTTCATGTTTGTTTGGTTTAATTATGGTTCTTCAAATATGGTTCTGTTTCCCGAACTTTACGCTGTTGTTTTTGAGAGCTGGCCATGTATGTTAGGTTTGGACAAACCACAGCAATGTGGTAGGAGGGGCGACGACCACGTCAGAGTTCCCAGACCACTTTCCCATGTCCCAGGATCAAATCTCCACCATTGCACACACTCGGGATTGACAAATGGACCATTTTGCGGTCATAATAAGAACTGCTAATTACTTTAATTGCATGACATTATTTTCCAGGCCAAGCCAGCGATGCTGCTAACTAAGCAATAAGATTCCCTGGCCCTTAGTCCCAGGGGCTGCTTCATAATACGATTTGTTCTCTCTCTTTGCCCAAACGATGCTAAGAGTGACATATCTGTTTGTAACTATATCCAGGTTCCGAGCCGTCTCTCCGCATCCAGTGGCTTTCCTTAAGGGCATGACACCAAGGCACCTGGTAGGATTGCAGTGACCTTCTGCAATCTGAAACACTTCAGATCCCTTTGTAGTGCAAAGTACACTGCGGTCTCTGGGAATGTGTCAGATGCAAGGCAGGGCAAATAGCAGAGAACAGAAAGGAGGCGAGGGGAGATAGGTGTACATACCAGGCCAGCGTCACCAGGCTGTGAAGAATCAGGTTTAGAGGAAGCTCTGGATGGCACTCAGTGCTTATTACAGGTGCCATATTAAGAAAAGATCCATCCATCTTCCTGCAACTATGATAAGATCTAATATGAAAAATAATTACCGTGATGGAAGTGACCACGTACTGGATCAGTGCTCCGAGGATGGATGGACTGCCAACAAAAAAACACACATTTTTATTTTCCATTCAAATGTGAAAGGCTTTGCAATAATTGCCTTAAGAAGCATGATCATTTATCCAAATATATCAGTACTTTATTTCATGAAGAATGTTTTTTTTGTTGATTTAATATCTATCTTGCATGAAATAAATTGTACATTTAATAATTAGTTGACATATTTTAAAAATAAGTTCCCACATTTAATAACATTTTAAATTCATGATGATTATTGATTCCGCTTTATTATTTTCAGTGGAATTTGGTCTCCGTTCATTAGTTCTGTGTTTTAGTTTGTACTGTAGATTCCATATTTAATATGCTGTTGTTGCATTTAAATGATTTATTGAGTACAGCTGCAGCATCTTATTTTGTATAATTTATTAAATATTGATGTTTTTTATATTTCAATGTTTTAAAATGTACCCAGATCCTTTTTGCAGTTGAAAGATGGATGGATACTTCTAAAAATACATAAGTGTATAAATTATGCAAAAAATCCATAATTTCGTATTGAATTTCAGACAGTGTGATATTTGGCATAAACCCAGGTGAAGCCTGGAGAATTAAGCATGTTTTTCTGCCCTGACACCCTAAAGTACTATGATTTAAAAATTATTTTCCCAAGACCAGCGACTCTTGACATGACACATTGTTGTGCAGACAATATGCCTCGTTGAAGGTCACTTTTATTGGAAATTGATGTGCTTTGTACCACAAAACAATTTTTAATGTAGCACTGCAAGGCTTAAAACACACATTAATATTCTGAGCAGTTTTAACCATGACGGTCTATTTGTCAACATTACCTTGTCATGCACACACACTCACCCATGTACCTCTCATAATCTATGATCTAAGCCAGTCAGCCTGACAACAAGTCAGATGCATTTTCTGTGATTAGTTTTCATATAAATAAAAAAGCTTTTGTTTGAGTTAAAGCCAGCCACTCCTACGAGCTCCCACAGTCAACTGGTTTTCGTACAACCTCATAGCCATCGGGATCATGAGAACATTTTGTCATTGGAGTGAATACAGACAGATCAGTCTGTGTCATGACTCAGGCCTTCAGCACGGCAAACGACACTGTTCGTTCCGTCCCGGAGCTGTCTGATTTATACTGGCCTTTGCTGAGTATGCATCTGTCTGTCGACGGCTGTGCGAATCGCGCGTGCAGTTTCCAAGGACCAGCCCTGACTATGAAGAAAGCAATGCAATCTGATGAGAAATCACAGCATCACCCATCAACCGTGTGTGTTTATATCCACGTATTTGCACAGGTTTGGCGTTATTGCACGAGGAACGTGCAACACACCACCACTGATTGTTTGTGATGCTACTGTGTTAATGCAACCCACTGACTCAAAGTGCTTCCCACTTGTTCATTTTCTCCGTTTACATTTCTGTTTTTCATTTTTATCATGACTGCATACCTTGGCTTTTACTAATCCTTTTGAGATTTCCATCCTTTATGTTTATAATGAACTATTTGCCTCACTTGTACACAGAGCTGGAAATTAAGCTCGCTCACTTGCCTGAGGCAAGTACATTAGACAAACGGTGAGTATAAAAACCTAACCTGCTCACTAGTAAAAAACTGCATGTCTTACTGCATTTTTTTTACTGAACTAGCAGCTAGCAGCAAAAGTTCAGTAACACTTTACTTGACGTGGTACGAGCAATATAGTATTGTAATATACGAGCAATATAGTATTGTAATATACGAGCAATATAGTATTGCAATATACGAGCAATATAGTATTGTAATATACAAGCAATATAGTATTGTACTATTACTAATGTATTAATTAACCACAAACTAAGTCTTAGTTACATACATGTTAATTCACCATTAATGGATTGTGAGACATGTTTAATTTCAAGGTGTTACTATATTTGTTACTTTATCAGTTAATTCTGTCATCTTTCACTTTGTCATCTACTGAAGGAAATACTGAAGGCACTGAAGTCTTGAACAACACGTTAAATACTGATCTCATATTTGTTCATCATTAATGAATCATGATGCATCTTTCATCCAAAGCAGTTACTATATTTGTTACTATATCTGTTAATTCTGTAAACCTTTGTGAACTACTGAAGGAACAAGTAATACTGATCTCATGTTTGTTCATCATTAATGAATCACGATGCATCTTATCTCAAGTATCAACTATATTAGTTCATAATTTGTATTTCAGTAGTAAATGAGTTATTACTATGTATTTGTGCCTTATTAAGTGTCACCAAAAATTCTTAAGCTCCACCCCTTCATATACGTTGCTTTGTACAGAAGGGCCAACTAAAGGAAGTTATTGTAAATGTAACCCGTTCACACATGTGCAGCATTTCACTTCACTTAAAATGTAAAGCTAATGATTATTCTTACCATCGCCTGTTTTCAGCTGAGTCCCGAGGGGGTGCATTCTGGAAATAAAGTGGAAATCAAAAGATGAATGTTGTCGGCGAGAAAGGAAGTGAAACTGACAAACTGGGGAAGTTTTTAAAAACAAAAGCAGCACCTGCGCCGCTGTTGAAGCAGCGGTGACACTCTTCTTGGGCCCACACAAATACTTCATAGTAACTCGCTTACTACTGAAGTACAAATCGTGAGCAAATATAGCAGCTACATGAGATAAAAGACGCGTCATGATTCATTAATGATGAACAAACATGAGATCAGTATTTCATTTGTATTATTCATTACTTGCTCCTTCAGTAGTTCACAAAGGTTTGCAGGACTCACAGATAGTATTGAATGTAGTAACTGCTTGAGACAACATATGCGTCACAATTAATTAATGATGAACAAACACAACATCGGTATGTACCTAAGATTTAGTTTGTGGTTAATTCATACATAAAAAAGAGCATAATACTATATTATTTGTGTCCCCTTAAGTGAAGTGTTACCAAGCGAGGGGAACGTACAGCACAACTCCCCATAGGAAGACCAGACTGGTCTCTGTTCATAGATACCCTCTGAAACTCTACCAAATTACAAACAACAAATTACAAACGTATGGAATCTGACGTCAAATCAAAGCACTGGTTACGCGTCATGAGTCAGTGATTTCTGTCTTTTTCAGGGAGGTGATGAGGGAGGCTGAGGAAATCCTGACACCTCGGCAGTAATGAGGAGACGAGCATGAGCACCAGCGCATGAGCACCAGCGCATGAGCACCCGTGCATGAAAACCAGCGCGTAGGTACCTGCGCATGAACAACAGCACATGAACTTGAGCGCACAAGCACACTAGCACCAGCGCATGACCACCAGCACTCAAACACCAGTGCATGGGCAGCAGCGCACCAGCACCTGTGCATGAGTGCATACCATAGTTGTGAGACTATGGTGGACAGCCACGTACATGGAGACATCATCAGTGTCTCAAGTGACTGATCCCTTGACCACTGGCCGTGGGGGACAGACCCAGATATGTTTAGTGGAAAACATGAACCACGCATGGCAGCCCACTCCACAGATTCAGTACTGCAGTCCGAGCAGGATTGTGACTAATACTT
Organism: Stomatorhinus walkeri; assembly: GCA_026784285.1. Classification (NCBI taxonomy): domain Eukaryota; kingdom Metazoa; phylum Chordata; class Actinopteri; order Osteoglossiformes; family Mormyridae; genus Stomatorhinus; species Stomatorhinus walkeri. The sequence goes on from JAODUD010000062.1 coordinate 22,761,484, forward strand.
ACGCCTCCATTTAGGCCTGGCCCCGGGCCAGACCAGCAGGCGGTCACATGGTACCCACTTTGTTGTAGCACGTCCTGCTGGGTAGTGGAATGGCAGCCGTGCCCCGTGCTGAGGTGGAGGCGAATGAATCAAACTGGGAGCGGGAAGCTTCACCCGCGGCAAATTAATCAACGGGCAGCTACATCCCAGCTCTGCACGGGGGCCACAGTGGAAAGGGACAGCCCACTGCTCTATTAAATGTGCATTACTAGGAATTTTTATAACACTGACTTTGAAAAAACATACATCTCATTAAAAATCCCAAGCAGTGTATTAGTAATGTAATTGCTCAGAGCCATAGTTTAATTTTAAAAACCTGCTGAAATTTTTCCTGGATCAAACTTCAGGCTCTACTGATGGGGGTCAATTTAATCCATAATTATATTTATGTACATTTAAATTTTTGTATTTACTAATTTAGAGGAGATTAAACTAGAGCGGCACCAAATAAATTACAATCAATTTTCCGGTAAATAAGCTGGCATGCGATAAAATTAAAATGTAGTAAAACAAAAGATTCTAAGTTATTGGGTTATTACTGTTTGATAAATATGAATTATAAAGGTGATCTGACATTGTATTTAATTCTAATAATGTTGCACCCTACTTCACTCTTCCTATGACAGCTCTCAGAGTCAGTGCGGACAGTTTACAGATTGACGTTTGTTTCAGATGGTAGAGCTGACAATGCGCAAACATACAGGCCTGTGAGTACATGGCTTCTTCTCTCTGAATTCATTGTTGAGTGCAGGAGAATCTGAAAGTTCCCCACAGTCTCACACCTGCTGCCAGAAAAAGTCTCAGACGGTACCGTGATTTTTCAGGAGACAGGAACAATAAGATCCCACGGTCAGATTTTTCAGTTACTATCAAAACATCCAACTCTTAGGCTTCAGTGAAGAGACTCCGGAGAATATTTTGGGCTACCATTGAGGTGGAAATGTTACTTAAAGACTTTAATCAGAGCCGCACTTCTTAGACCTGACTGAAATCTCAGATGAGGGAGTCCCTATTGACCTAATGGTGATTAAATACCTCCCAGGCCAAAAATCAAAGCTTGGATAGATTCCTGAGCAAGTCCTGCAGTGTGACTGTAGACTCCCAACTGCCCAGTAATATGACCAAAATCAGTGGTACTCAGTTTCTTTCATGTCACACTTAGTCGTAATTCTGAGTTCCATCAAACGAGTCGGTTCTGATTGCAGATGTGTCCCCCCCCCCATGAAAGTCCTTTACAGTGCCAATGAAATAAGGTGTCCAGAGCTGGATAAGGCTTGCAGGAGCCCCCCCGTGGGTGCAGAGAAACCCCACCAAAGTTAGGTGCCTCACAGCGGTCTCAAGAACTATGCCACAGCGACTCCGAAGCTTCTGTGTAGGTGTTACGGCACCCTGAGACACAGAGTAGCGTGCTAACACAGTTTTGTCTTTAAATATTTGCTCTGAAGGCAGGGGTGGAAATTTCAGGTCCAAAAAGTAAATCCAGACCAGGATTTTGTTTCAACCAAACAATTGAGTTTGAAGAGTCACTGTCACAGAGTAGTCAGCTGGTTGGTTGAAACAAAACCATGGTCTGGATTTATACTTTCTGGACTTGAAATTTCCACCTCTGTCTGGAGGTAAATGTGCAGCAGCACGTTGGCCAAAGTCAGTGCTTATCATGCGAACCGCTGACAGTCCAGATTTCACGCATTAATTCACTGAATATTTCTTCATGGAGACCAATCATTGGTGAAATTAGGGAACTCATAACCTTATTCCCCTGGTTTAATTCCTTCATGAAAATTTCCCGTATTGTGATAACAGGGAACAGACGCTCCATAAACTGGGCTCTAATGTCCTCATTACTCTGAAACAAAATGAAATGAGGCATTTTGGTGTAAGAGGAGAACTATCGGCTTGGTCATAAACAGGCAGAATTAAAAGGCATAGTGGCAGCTCTGCTTGAAATCCCAGACAAGGAACGGAGAGAAAGTCCTTCAGCAAATTACCAGCCGGCCTCTTATCTTCAGGCTTTTGTCCCATTAAGGATTCAATGTCTAGTAGAGGTTGGACAGATTGAACCTCCAACGTACTATTACTGTCCAAATGCTAGTTACTATTAAGAGGGGGAGGCAGCAATAGGGATAAACTGGAAGCAATAAAACTGCTTTTTTCCACGCTGTGAACGAAAGCTTATTCCACCCCTTGTCGACACGTCTGTTTAACAACGGTCAGTTGCAGCCATGCTCATTTGCATAATGTTACTCACCGCCATTTACATAATTCATTATTCATGAAGCCGCAGGGCAGAGACTCCATGTGCCTGGACAGGGATCCTGCAGCATGGGGTTTCGATTTTCTCCTGGCTGCCCGGTCACCTGCCCGTGGTGTAGACCTGGTGTAGATCTGTTCCTTCTCTCTTGCGGTTTTATGACTTTTCCTCCCTCCTCTGTTTCCCCATTATGAGCTTTGTGTAGCAGGATCCCTGCCTGGATGACCCCAGCTGATGCCCCCCTCCTGCCCCGACACACACACACACACACACACACATGCACATGGGTCATCACCCACTTCCTCGCCTTATGCCCAGAGTCTCCGGGGATAGCCTCTGGAACCCCGTGACCTTGAATGGGATAAGCTGTTACAGGGATGGATGGATGGATGGATGGATGGAGGTATTTCAGATGACAATCAGATGCAGTACGTTCATTTGTTGACATGCCGTGTTACAATTTAAAGCGACACAAAGTAAACTAAAAAAATGTGATTAAAAAGTTAACTTTATTTGATAGTGGCATTGTACGTATCACATGCTTAATTAATGTTTGAATTTATTGAAACATAACAAGTAAATGAAACTTGCATCATTTTGAAAGCATGAAAATGGTTTATCACTACAAGTAATACTCTTGCTTATTCATTCGTAATGTTCCTCTAATAATTCATTAAAATATCAAGTTATTCACTGATTGCTTCATATACACATCTTATGTCTAAGAGTCTAGCTAGTAAGTGAAGTTTTGGCAGCAATACAGTAAGTGAAGTAAATCAAAATACAGTAACATGGGACAGAAATCAAGGTGTCATTTAGGAATGTCTCATCAACTGCAAAAATGTCTGGTTAGAGGCACCAATGAAAATATAAGTTAAACGGTGGACAAAAATCATTTTTAGCCCAAAACTCACCTTTTAATAAGCAATTCACTCTGAATCTTTTGCAAAATTTTGGGACATTTAATAAGGGGAATGTTGAAGGAGATTGAATTGCGCTCCAGCAAGCTGCAGTTTGGATATTTCTGCACCGGCGCTGTATTCATACCATTTTGATGGGGCTTGTTTCACTTCCCTTTTCTCCGTTTTGTTTTCCTTCAGGCAGTAAAATTCAGAAGCATAATCGCTTGCATAATCCAGGCTGCTTCACTAAAATACCCAGATGCTGGGCTGCATGCTTTGGACTGGGGCCATTGCTGAACGAGTAGGACTGTCAGTAACTCAGCCTTGTAAAACTTTACATTAAACTGATGAATATCCATCCATCCATCCATCCATTCATCCATTTTTCTGCTGCTTACCCAGTACAAAGTCGCTGGTGACCTGAAGCTTATCACAGGAACCACAGGTCAAAAAACAGGCCACCAGAGAGCAATCAGGCCTGCTTTTAATTACCTCTGCCCACCCCCCAGCATGCACAAATACAGCACTGTACTGGACATAAGGCAGGGGAATGCATTATTGATGTTCCAGTGAACAAACAATTCTACTGCTTTTAGAAGCATAAGGTTGACACTCTGTGCTATATACAAGTTTTATGCTCAGCTACAGCCTCTATACAGTCATATAGCCATACAACAGTGTTCCACTGTTTTCAGAAGCTTAACAATGTGTTGCAGAATCTCCAAACACAGGCACCCTGTGCCAAATACAAATTCTATGTCCATAACTAGAGTGCTGGCAGCGTACTGTCACACTCCATCACACTCCATCACACTCCATCCCATGGCACACTGACAGATCAATCAGCTGAGTTTTAATCCCCATTGACAAGGACACTCTGCAAAGACCAGCGACTGCTCATGAACGTTTACATCAAGTATGCCGTGAGACATCTGGTGTTTTTCTTCTGCAGAATAGCAAATGGCTAAGGATAAACAAATTCCCGCCAGAAGGTTGTGGGTTTATGGCCCTATGAGGGGGGGGGGGGCTTTGCTGTATGCGAAACCTGTATTAGTTTGACTAATTATTATTTAGGTATGGTTGGCATGGTGGTGCAGTGGTTAGCACTGTTGCCTCACACCTCTGGGACCGAGGTTTGAGTCCCCACCAGGCTCTATGTGTTTGCTCTGTGCCCTTGTGGGGTTTTCTATGGTCCTGTTTCCACCTATGGTCCAAAGACATGTTGAGCTGAGCTAGAGATACCAAATTGCCCGTAGGTGCACCTGTGATGGGCTGGAACCCCATCCTGGGTTGTTCCCTGTCTTGCCCCATAGGCTCCAGACCCCCAGCAACCATGAGCAGTTTCAGAAAATGTATAGATTAATCAGGTGTTTTGGATTAAACAGTTGCTTTCAAAAATAACTTTTACACAACCACATAACAGTGAGATTTGCCCCCAACAGGACAGCTGAGGAATAATGGAGTAGGATCTTGCAAGGATATAGTACTGCGTCTGTTTAACTATCGGGCTGAGAGACTGATGCTGCCATGTAGTCAGATGGAGGCTGTGTGTGTTTCTGTGTCTGCGTGTATGTGTGGATTATGTTTATATTACATTGTGGAGACCAAAAACCTATTATTATGTCATTGCGGGGACCATTTTCCAGGTCTGTGATCTGTGAATGCAATTGAAAAAGTAAAAATGCCAAAAGAGTCATTTTGTTTGGTTACTTATGGTTAAGGTTAGGGCTGGGTAGGGGTTAAGGTTGAAAGGTCATGTTGAAATTAGAGTTTTCCCCATAGAAATGAATGGAGAGTCTCCACAAAGATATAATTACTAACCTGTGTGTGTGTGTGTGGACTCCCTCCCCAAAGGTGGTGGGGGCAGCCCTTGTCAGCTTGCATTATTAGCATCAATAAAACCTGGCCTTACACTCAAGGAATCTCCATCACTGTCCCTGCAGTGGGCGCTCCACACTCTCCTGTCAATACTTTTGGTAGGTATGGGTTAAGAACTAATGCCCTTCTGAGAACAGAGAAAAGTAATGAGGATAAACTGCACACACACACACACACCAAAGGGATGAATTGGTCAGTACCACACTGCCTGTTCACATCATCGAATCACACCTCTCTCTTCCTGCTTCCATCCAGCTACAATCTGCTTCCCCTCTCGTCACCCTGTGTCTCTCTGAGATGTTGGGTCTCGGAATACCGCCACCTCATTTCACTCCTGATCATTACTCATCGCCCCCTCCATAGAGGGTGAGAGAAGTCTGGGGCGATTGTCTGGGTAATTAGAGGGGAGAGGTTAGACGTGGGGGGAGACAGTAAGCAAGGTGGTAAAGGAGGTGTCTCTGTGGTGGGAGACAGTGAGCAGCATGGTGAAGGAGGTGTCTCTGTGGGGGGAGACAGTGAGCAGCATGGTGAAGGAGGTGTCT
>JAODUD010000062.1:22770004-22793040 GCA_026784285.1 Stomatorhinus walkeri
GTACTGTACACTTATATTTGACTTTTACAGTGAATGTGGCAGTGTTAGCGCTCTGCTCTTTGTTGTAAGGCAGGTTCTTGACCGTACTGTACACTTATATTTGACTTTTACAGTGAATGTAACACTGTTAGCGCTCTGCTCTTTGTTGTAAGGCAGGTTCCTGGCCCTACAGTACAGTTATATTTGACTTTTACAGTGAATGTGGCAGTGTTAGCGCTCTGCTCTTTGTTGTAAGGCAGGTTTCTGGCCCTATGGCACTATGACAGGAATGCTTGACTGTCCTCGGCGCCGCTCAGAGCACGCCTCTAGCCACATCTTCCCGAAAATACCCCTCACATGATGCCAGTTGTTGCTCCAAGCCTTATTTTTAGTTCGTGGCATCCCATCTCTGTGGGCTTATTTGCCCCTGTGCTTTTGAGGCTTGAGGCTAAAGGCTAGTAACCGGTGGCTAAATGTTTACCTTTGGGTGATTTGGATGAAGTCCTTTTCTGAAGTTTTCATCAACAAGGGTCATTCTTGGAACTAACAAACCGCCGTGAAGTTAAACATGATGCTATCTGCTCGTTATGGGACAGCCTGTGTTAAATCTGTGGGGCCTTTCTGTGAATTCACCAGGGCAAAGGCACGCAGGAGCTTTTTAAATCTCCTTGTTCATAATTTATCCAGGGGGGGAGGGGGAAGCCACACACCTGTGTCCACAGAGTTATCGCGTGTTTCGACTGAGTGACCAGACGTGGTCCAGGCGCTTTCCTCACAACGTACTTCAGACCGGGCGCAAAGCTGTCCGCGACGGGCTAAACAAACAGGGCATTTCAGAGCCAGGGTAAGAACAACGTTAGCCGTTGTGTGTTTGTTATGGCAGGTATGTTTATCCGGCCTGAGAGCTGATCCCCGTTATCAAGCAGAGATAAGGTGGCACAGAATTCCCTCTGGGTCTCTAGCTGTGAGTCCGGCCTGACTCCACTTCAGTGTCTGTCATGTCACCAGCGCATTTCCCATCATTCTCATTTCCCAGCAGCCCACGCGTGGTTCTCTATGTCCATGTTCGAACAAGTGACCTTCGGAATAAAGTCGCCACATCCTAACCCGTTCAGTCACATACCGCCAAAAGTGTAGAATTGGGCATAGACAGTAGGGACGTGACCCTAGCATTATTGGGGGAGTGCCGTGCGTGTTGGAGGGGCGGGGGTTAAGGGCTGATTCAGTCCCTACGAATGTGGAAATCAAACCGACGCCTTAGCGCAGTGCCCCCTAAACTTTCAAAAGGTTTCGTTGCTTGGTTTTTACATAAGGGCACAGACTGCATTCAAAGTCAGTCAGGTGGCATCAGTTATTCGTCTGTGATGACGCCAATCACGACGGGAAAATACGCCCTCATAAGTAGGTCATCGTAACCTCTGCATGTTGTCGGCAAAAACATAAACATTTGTCTACAGTGTTAAAACAAAGTGTATCAAACCACGACGTCAGTCTGAAATGCTTAAAATCTTTAGTCGCCATTTAAATACTTTCTAGAATATCTCTGCGAACAAAATGATAATTTTAGGAATGCTGTCTTGTGCAGTCCTTAGAGAAGACAAATAAGTTTTTTTTTAGTTCAAGGAGAATGACTATGATTTATAACTTCTGGATCATATTTTGTGTTAATGATCGCTATTTGTGTCGGGCACAGCCCTCTTTCATCAGCATATAGCTCACCCACGATGAGAACTTTATTCAGCGAACAGCGGCTCTGTGTTTCCCAGAGATGCGCCACATGCTTGTGTGAGTGGCAGGTCGCTATATGTGCCAAAGCACACGTCCTATGAGACCCATTTAAAGTCCTCGCCTCACGCTGCCTCTTCAAAATACAGAAATGACAGAGGCAAATGACAGACATCCGGTTGCAAAGTATCCAAAAAAGATGTCAGAGAAAGCCTTTTCATTTCTATTGTACTGTTCCAGGAAACTTTGCCTTTGGTATGAAATGAGATATTCTGGCTGCCATTGAGTTCATTACATATATTAAAGGGCTTGATTGTTTGCTGTTTTTCATTGATGTGTGATGAAGATGAGGGATAGATGTTCAAAAAACAGAAGAAACTCCTCTTTAAACTAAAGTAGTGTATTTAACATTTTGGCCTACCTCGCCTTATGTCCTGTACTGTCTGGGATTAGCTCCCAGATTATTATGACTCTGTACTGGATAAGGGGTTATCAAAGACGCATGGATGACTGATGCCTAGGTAAATAAGGTTTCATGATTTGTTTTCTGTGGTATGTTTCATTTTTAGTCAAAGTTTCATTTAAAATGAAAACTTGTTGTTTTCAAAAAGTACAAAATGAGTTCTAACAAGTCTTATATCAGTGTTTATATCTGGTACATTCTTTTGAGAAACTTTCTCACAGTCACTGTATTCAGCTGAATGACATGCCCTTTTTTTGGTGTGAGTCCATCACTTCTACCCCCCAAAAGATTATAAATTTTATTGCTAAGCCAATCCGTGATCTTTAATCAACCATATATATATATACATTTGCCCACTCTTGTTGGCAAATATACCAAAGGCTGCAGGAGCCCCCACAAAATGCATTTCTGACTATGGGTCTAGCCCCAAAATATGCACAAAGATGCAAAAACAGTAACGCTTTTTGTGATAGATAAAATGCTAAGTACACCCTAAATTGATCTGCAACATCAATAAAATGGAAATAAATATAAAACTTTCTTTATACGCGCCTGCTGTAAAAGAAGCAGCTACATGCATTTTCCAGGATGCATTATATAAACTAGTCCCTCCCTCACAACTACCTACAGTTCAGCCAGTGGTCCTCAAAGCATTGTATTTCTTTCTTGTGTGTCTGTTCTTCAATCAATAACATCGTAATTTTGTTTCCAGTGCCTTTCCTTCCAGTGATCGTTTTCCACTCTGTGACTTCTCAGTCACCCCTTTTTTCTCGCAGCCATTTTCACTTCTTTGTCGGTGGCCCCTCAAAACACCCCCATAAAAACAAAACATCCCTGAATATAGAATCAAGACGTCTATGTTGGTCTGTCATTTGCTTGCGAACCGTTCTTTCTCCCCGTGACAGCACAACCAAAACAAAGAGAAAAGGTAGAGTATAAAGCAAGCAATGAAATCATAATGATAAGCTGTCACAAGGAGCAGGGCCGCCGACGTGCCACAGATAACAACTTTAGACGCATCTTCAAAGGAAGAGGGGTCGTTTTTGCAGAAATGATGAATTCTTGTGGCTTTTCCGGGTTCCTCCTTAGGGGGCAGTCTGACTGGATTTGTATTTATTGATTCTCCGGCTACTAAAAGGTCCGTCGAAGGCCGGCCGTCCTGCCACTCCTCTTCGCTGTACCAACCCTCGTACGGAGACTCCCTGATGGATGGCAAGGGGATCCTGGCAGTCATGCCCTGACTGATTGAGTTCTTTTTGCTGACAAGAGTCAATACGTCTCCGAAGGGGTGCGTGGTTGGGTTAGAAGATTTCTTGTGGCACTTCAGCCCAAGTAGGTATTGCTCCATATCATCGTCGCTGTAGGAGTCATTGGAGCTCCTCTCCTCCGCGACTCCCTCTACGGGACACATGTCTAGCTCACTCTGCAGGTATTCCTCACCTGCACTGATACTGCTCACTTCTTCATGTAATCCAGGGTCTCCTACGTCGTCACCGTTGACTTCTTTCTCTTCACAGAACGTGCTCTCTGCTTTGTGACCCCTGTGTAGTGCTTCATCCACCCTGTCTTGTAGATCCTCTTTTCCTCTAACACTACCCATATCTTCACACCGAGACCCATAGGCTGTTTGTTCTCCTTCAGGCAGCAGCATACTGTTCTGCTCTGAAAGATCTCTGCTTCCTTTTTTTCCATCTCTCCTTAGGTACTCATTTTCCTCCAGGAGGACACCATTGCCATCTTCATGTCTTTGTGCATAAATAATACCATCTTCTTCTCTGAAGTATAAATCCTTTTCTTGTTCCTTTTTGTTTACATATTCCTCCCTAAAAATGTTTCCTTTGCAGACATCTTCATCTATCACTCCCCTGCCTTCCTTACAGGGACGGGCCCTCTCTTCTGTAAATACCTCTCTCTCTTCCCTTAGACCAGTGCCCCCTTCATAGCTGTATTCAATATTTACACTATAAATAGTTTCCTCACATTCTGGAAGATGGAAGGCTCCCTCTAATGTGTCTCTTTGATCTTCTTTTTTGTCCCTTTGCAGCATATTTATACAGGTTTCTTCTTCTCTGAAATGACCGTCCTGTCCAGTCAAATCTTTATATTTCCCTCCACGGAACATTTCGACCACTTTGTTGACTGTTTCTCTAAGCAGATCATCATTGTCGAAATCCATACCTTCTTCCTCTGTATTTTCCAGTAATATGTGCCCTCCTTTACTGTAACTGTCTTTCGTTTCCATTAAAAAGTCTTCACTGACGAGCATTTTCTCTCCTTTCAGGGGTACTTTAATTCCTGGCTTCACGCCTACTTCTTCCCGAAAAGCTTTTTTTACTTCTCTTAAGGATGTTTCCTCCTTGTGCTCAATGGGAGCTTCGTCCTTTGATTTGAAAAACTCTTCTTCCTTTTCACTGTGTTCCACCACGTCTGTAGAAACTGGATCTTTTAGATCATGAAGAGATTCCTCTCGTTTCCCATAAACTTTGTGCCCTTTATTTTGTTCTCCTGACTGTGCCGTCCCGTCTTCACTGTCTCTGTTCATTGATTCTCCATCATTTACCCAATTAGAGTCGTCGTTCTGTCTGAACACATCATTGCTCTGACAGACATCAATCGCATTTTTACTGCAGAGGTCTGTCATGGGTGTACCACTGGCATCATGTAGATTCCTGATGTTCTCTGACCCTTCTATTGAGTTTGCAAGGAATGTGTTAGGACCAAATCCTTCCACTAATTCTGTCTTTTCTAAGCTGGTATTAAGACGTTTTTGAAGTATTGGTAAACTGTCCTCGTCTACTTGTCCTACACGTGTTACTGCCTCATCAGCCGGACGGCCATGGTTACCCCCTGTGTCACTTTCCCTTAATTCAGTGCTAGGTCTGTCATTTGGGCTTTTGAGTGCTTCCTGACACTCAAGGTTCAGGGATATTTGTGTCTGAAGGCTACTCGTGGCATTTTGGGCTCCTTCTTCAATAGATTCTTTGTCTTTAGCCACATTTACATGACCCACAGAGGCTTCTAGAAACTTCTCATGCCAGCTACCTGATTGGTCCGCAGGAATTTCAGGTACATTTGCAGAGGCCTCACTCTGGGTACTCAAGTCATGTGACTCGTCCTCATTTTCCGTCTCCTCATCTTCCCACCAGTTGAAATCTGCCACTGACGCTGCCTCTTGTTCTTGATTGGTGTCCTTGTTGCCAGCCTTCATCCTGTAGGAGGCCTGTTGATACAACGGGGCCACAAAAATTCCAAAAGTGAAGGGGTGTTGAGCCACAGAGGGGTGGTTGTCTGACTTGGGTTCAGTCCTGACTAAGGATACTTCCCCGTGAGTGGCTTCCACATGACGCGCACATGGTTTCCTGCTGATGTCATTTTTACTTTGCATATTTGTAGCTTGCTCTCTCACCCCTCGAGCACCGGAGCTTGTGACTTTCTGGGGAGCCACAGGTCGGCCGGTAAATGAGGTCTCCAAATTAACCTCCGACTCTCCCACACACTTGGCATCAGAAATGGCCTCACAAAGATTACTTGCTTTCATTTCAAGGATGGCCTCCTCTGTCCTCAGTCCCACCTCCGGATCTGTCCGACTCTGCGCGTCATTGGTCCCTGGGTTAATCACCGATTCTGTTGCCAGCGGCAATGGCGAATCAGGTTCACGGGGTGGCCCCTGCCCCTGGCTGCTTGTTTGATGTCCACCTCCTGTTCCTCCGGAGAGAGTCGGCCACTTCTTGTGGTGTGGCTTTCTAGCTGCCATGGTTTCTTTGCCCCTGGCTGATTCTCCCCCCCCCAATCGTGTTGCCATCTCTCTCTGGGCAAAGGCCTTCCGTATCTGGTCCAGGCGCGACTCCTGCCGCTCCTTTCTCCTCTCAACGGAGCACTGCCCGTTATCCTCCTATCATCAAACACAAGTGATAAAGTTACTGGCCGAGGTTAATTCTGCTGTTAACAGAAGGCATTCGGCAGATGAAGGATGTTTGAATGTGAATGATGATGACTGAATATATAATACAGCATAAATACATGCAACACACTCTATGAATAACATGCAGTCGACACAAATATGTCACGTTACATAAGATGCCATAGAGAGCATTCTGTCCTCTTTAATTTTAGTGCCGTTCTATCGCGATGTCTATCTTTGGGCTGTTGGTCTCTGAGGAATGTAACAGATTGTAAAGTCCAGCCCCGTGGCTTGATGAAGGGCCAAAGAATTGCTTATCTTCAGTCTTTTTGAAGAGTTTCATTAGCTATGGCGTCTGCTGCTTGACACTCATGTCACTGGAGTTTAAAGGGGGTTTGAGGCCTTTTCGGCACGCGCCTTACTCCCCCCCCATCCCCATGTACCTCCCCCAAGCCCCAAGCCCCAGCTGCTCCCCCCGTCACGTGACACCACTCCAGAAAGGGCACCGGGGTTCACGGCATCCCCCCCTTGATTGCGGGGCAAACATGCAGGCCTCTGAAACCTCACAGTTGACATTTACAGACGGGAGCCCAACAGACGGTTTGTCGTTGCCTCTTAACCCTATGTGTGCTGTGCGTGGATTGCATCACTGAATGTGTATGTGTGATATATATATATATGTCCATGTGTGTTTGTGTGTGTGTGTGTGTGGGCATATATATATACAGACAGAGACCATGCTGCATCTGTTTGTATCTATACATTTCACTGTACATTGAGGTATGAGTGAGTGCATTTTTCCAGTCATAGAAAATCAATTACAAAAGTGATCTTCCCTATATTGAGTCCTATCAGCAAAAGGAACTTGGTGTAGGAGAGAGTGTGATATTTAGGTGGGGCATTCCATTATTTAAATGCAATTGTCTGTTTATTGGCGGGGGGGAGGGGGTAAATTAACCCAAATTAAATATTGCTGGGTGTATACCCCTCCTGGTTCCTATGTCCCTGTCTTCCATTCATTATTGACCATATCAGCATACTTTATTTATGTTATTTATGATGTCACCATGTTACCAAAGCACGTCCATGGTATAATATAATGCAGAATGGTCTCAGGGAAGAGATCATTTGTTTATATGACATGGGGGGGTATAATGGCATGTGCACTGCTAGCGTCCCACTGGCCCAGTGCAAGCAGCTCCCTTTTTCGCACACACACCTCTGACCCCCCAGCTGTCGGCTTCTCCCCTAGGTTAGTCTCACCATGCCTGTCTCATGGTCCTCCTCAGCTTTCTTCCCCGAACGCCATACCTCTGGGCCTTTCCGCGCCATCGCCTCACTGCTGTGTTTGCGCTCCGCTGGAAAACAGAATTCCTAACTCTTAGAAAACAAAGCACAAAAGAATAACTCATGGTGAATAGGAACGGGACACTGGGAACATACCTAGAACTTCTAAGGAGGAGCTGGTTCCTATGGGGGAACAGGCTCTGATGGAGGAACAGGAACCCATGGAGACCTCGGTTCCAGCACTGGGCTCCTTTCTGGAAACAGAGCAACATATCTCTCAGCTTTGGGACGTTTCAGGAAGCTCCGGGCCTACCCGGTCCTTCACCGAGCGACCGTTAGTGTAGCATCAGCTGAGGGTCTGAGCTTAGCTTCCCATGTTTTTAATGATACTGGACATTTGTCCTGCTAACTGATCTGGAACCAGAAGGTAACATTATTGTTTTAAGACGAACCCCCGCAAAACAGAAGCGGAGATGACTTGATGTCATCCTTCATGGGTTTTTTAGCTATTCTGGATAGCATATGCAGTAACACTTTACGCAAAGCTGTCATATGCAATGCATTATAGATACCTTCAGAATGCATTATAATGTGTTATGAATGTGTTCATACATTCTTATAGACAAGGCACTCATAGAAATTGTTACTGCATATTCTATATAACATATTTTACTTTTTATACATCATATTCTACTTTATTTTTTTAATTTCTTAATATTTGCATTTCTTATTGTAATAACAATTCCCGGTGATTCATGGAAGACTTTGTCGTATTGGAAATGACTGACAGTTGGGCATGACAATTGTACTATAGGCCTACATCACAATATTCTATTGTATTCTAATTTTGATTTAACATTCATTTTACTGAACAAGCTCCCAAACAATAGGGATGGGTACCGAAACCAGGTACTTAATCGGTCCTGGTGCCTAATTATAAAAGACCGAAGTATCGATAAGCTCTGAAGTTAACGGTTCTGCTGTCGGTACTGGGAAAATAAATAAATAAATAAATTTCCTATTTATTATTATTCAATAAACATTACCTAGCATATTTTACCTGACCAACCTTTTGTAATTTGCGATAATATTCGTTATTCGCCTGCACTGCCGTTATTTGCTACCTCACGCGCGGAATGTAGTCTGGTCCGCAGTGCACAGTGCTCGCGCGCACACAACACGAGAGAGCTCGCGCTTATGCAGTGACGATGGCGGAGAGAGCCGAACGATCCAAAGTATGGTTTACACTTCACCCGTGTGAAAACGGACAATGCTCGTTGCAACAAGTGCAACAATATTTTTGCTTGTAAAGGCGGAAACACAAGCAATTTATCTAAACATCCAGCCAAAGTGCATTATGTGCAGATAGAGAAATGCACTGTTTCTGGACTTCTACTTCATCATCCGCCTCCTCAGGTATGTATGCCATGTTAAAATAACAACATAAACATCACATGAGGTCTCTCTAAATCACTATGGTAATGTTAATAATTTAATAAACACCCATTCAGTTACATATAACCTACATATAGGCTAAATATTTAGAATTTTTTATGCAGTAGCCTAAATAAATATTAAACATTAAAATGCCTTTATAGTACTGCTTTTACAACTAGATAAATAATAATAAACGAAGAAATTATAAAGCAGAGCTTACCTAAAAATTAATTTGCAGTGATTAAATACATTCAATTTAGCGTACATTGCAATAGATTCCAAACCTGTATTACTTTTAATCCCAAACACAGTTAACTAATTTATGTGAATGTGTTCAGATGATTGTTTAGCTGCATTTTACAACTTTTGTTTTTTTTTTTTTTTGTTAAAGCTGCAATTACAATGAACCAGCCCACTCTTCCCGCATCTCGTCCAAGCAAAACACAAGCCCACACTGGCACACTGGCAGCCAGCGGAAAGATGCCTGAGGAGAGAGTGAATGGGTGCCACTTAGCCTTGGCCAAGTTCATAGTGAAAGGCCTACATCCCTTTGCGACAGTCTGTCAGTATATACATATACACAGTTGCATTAAATATAGTAGGATATAGTAGAATTATAAAAGGGCTGTATATTAGTCCCATCACTCCACAAAATAAACAGCA
The DNA here is from genome assembly GCA_026784285.1 of Stomatorhinus walkeri. Lineage (NCBI taxonomy): Eukaryota > Metazoa > Chordata > Actinopteri > Osteoglossiformes > Mormyridae > Stomatorhinus > Stomatorhinus walkeri. Next base: position 22,779,460 of record JAODUD010000062.1, read on the forward strand.
ACACAATAGTTCAATAAAGATGAAAAAACAAATGATTATTTATTAGTTTATATTTTTTACTGTAGGGAGATGTGCAAGACACTTCACTCCTGGAGGGAGGGGTATATTTGTATATTTATATCTCAGTGACACATTAATTCCCTCCTGATATGATTTTGAAAAGGCTAATGTGACCAGTGAGCTGAAGGATGTGTCAAAACTGGCCATCACATCCGCTGGGTGGACCAGCCTCTGTCAGGACCACTATCTTATTGTTACAGTGCACTACACAAGTCAGGGCAGTGTACCAATCTCAGACTGGTGACGTAGTGGCAAAGGAGATCTCTGACATTCTAGAAGAGTTTGAGATAGAGCCAAGCAAGATTGTAGCTGTGACTGTCGATAATGCTGGTAATATGGATGTTGCTATCAGGAAACTACAGATCCTAAAAATCAGTAAGTGAAACTCGGGACAGGCTGAGGAGGAGAATCCAGTGAGTCCAATGTGAGGCCAACGGCAGGGCTCTCAGGTGAGATGACAGACAGCACCAGGAAAAGGAGGAATCAGAAGGAGAAGATGGGGAAATGGAGGAGACCTTTGTTCCATTACACATAAAATGGAGTGCCTTAGAGGAGCTAGTCTCAGAGGAGGACAGGGAGTTGAGGTTGAGGATCCAAAAGGAAAACCTGTCCCTCACCCTCAGTGATCAGGTTGACTTAGAGGTTGAACGCTACAAAAACTGGCCTCCCATTCCAAAGGCTGAAGATCCAGTGATGTGGTGGTGGGAGAAGAGAGATGGACTGCCACTCCGCACAACCATTGCAACAAGTCACCTCTGTGCTCAAGGCTCCTCCACCCCAAGTGAGAGGGTTTTTTCATCTGCAGGGAGCACAATAAGCCAAGAGAGGCCCCGACTTCTGCCAGAAAAGGCCAATATGCTGAATTTTCTCCAGAGGAACGGTTAGAAGCTGCTACTTCTTTTGCAACCTACCTGCATGCTCCAGCTATGTTCCTTTAAATCGTTGTATATTCATTTACACGAAAAATTGTGTTTAACTGTTTTACAATCATTGGTTTTGTTTGTGTAATAGATATTAGCTCAAACGTTGTTGTTTGCAAAGCTGTAGATAATTATTTTACATTTAAAAATTAAAGTGCTGTTATTTCTGTTCTGAATTTGTTTTGGTTTTTAAATAAAAAAACACAAAAAAAAGTACCGATAGGAGTACCGTTAAAGTAACGAATCGATAAGTGGTTTCGATAGAAGTAGTAATAACCATCACGACACCCATCCCTAGGCAAAAAACTATCTCTCACTCCACGTGTCGCGGGCATAGTATGTGTACATTTTGCGACCAGAAGCCATTCGTGCTTAAAAAGGGTTTTACTTAGGGACCACTTATCTTAGTAATCTAATATGCAGCGTTATTAATAATCAATACATACATGGATGTACACTTGCAACCAAATAGTAATTACAGCATTTGCAATAAATCATACACACGTGTATATTGATTAATGCAAACCCCAAATCTGACCCGCATTTTAACCTAACATTATAAATGCGTGTGATCTGGTGTTATAATACAATTAGCATTGCCTTTCATTCTTAAATGAATATTAAACATCTCTGAGTGCTCTGTAATGTACTTATTGGTCCCTAGCAGCATAATGTAAAACATATGAAAGTCTGACAGATTGCAGTGACCGGGTTCACTGTGTAGCTCTCACCCGACTCCTTTGAGATAGCTCCTTCTGGTCTTTTCCAGGGCCTCCTTCGTCTGCTTCCCTCCCGTCTCGGCACAGTAGAGCACGTAATTCGAGCCGCCGTTGTTCGCCCAGAAGGTGCCGACGGGCGTCTCGTACCGGAGACAAAACTCGACTCTGGACCCGTCTCGGCCAAACGGCGGCACCAGCGTCAGCCGGAAGGCGAATCGGTCCGTCTGGCCGTCGCTCGAACCTGGCACAAACTCCGCCGGCAGGTCAAAGTGGCTGGCCCAGCCGTCGAACGTAGCGCGGACGTAGACACGCTTGTCGAAGCAGAAGTTGAGAACCCGGATGACTCCCTTTAACGTCGTCGTTCCCAGGAGCAGTTCCACTGACTGTAGCTCTATCTTACTCTCAGCAAGTTTTCCCACGAGCTCCGCCTCAGAACTTGGCGTCGGGAAGAGACGCGACAGGCAGTATTCCACCTGTTGCTTGGAATCTGCCTCCAGGTCGGGCAGCATTGGCATGCCCCGGGCATCAAACTCTTTAATTGACACCAGATTCCGGCCAAAAGTGTCAGCAAATGACACCCTCCTGGCCAGGGTGGGCCAGCACTCCCGATCTGTCTCAGAGACATCCAGCGAATCGCCCTGCCAGGGAAGTGGGGGGGTCTCGGGTGCAGTTTCATGATCCGGCTTGTCTTCACCCCCAGGCTGGCTAACCCCGACCACATCCGGCCTGTTGGTGTTGGCATGCGGTGGTTCCCCTTTGTGGTCCATGGGGCTGTGTGGGACCCCGGTGGATGGGACACACTGTATTTTGGAGACATTTGAGATGCGGAGAGCGAATGGCAGGAGTCGAGTTACAGTTGACATTGTACGGAAAGTGTCCTATAAATAGCTTGGATGGTTTTAATGCCTCACCAGTTCAAGTTCGTCAGGCCTCAGTCACGTAACGAATATGTATCATTCCACTTTTGGGAATCAGGTGAAATAATAAGAATATTTCTATAAACCACGAGCATTTTTTTCCCCATTATAAGACCGGGCAAATAATGGCACTTTGAGCCTAACTATGGATTTCTATGTTTGTTTTTGCGGTACAATCATTGGTATGGTTTCACCATTCTGAGGGGAAGGCGAGATAAGAAGAGGCTCCATCCAGCAGTGCAAATACGACGGTGCATGTGGAAATAAAACCCTCAGAAATATTATGTGGCCCGACTCAAAATCCGCATCCTGCGCCAGAACTTATCTCACGCACAGTTTTATCTACAACCTCGCACAATCCACTTACCAGCCGGCGATATTTGCATCGCAAACTTTTTTCCTCACCCGAGAGGGGAGAGAGCTGTTTCGTCACGGGGTGTCATTGTCATGGGCTCTTTGTCGACGGCCCTCGGAGATGGGGAGACGGCTCTGTCAACATGAAGGAGGGCGAAGCAGGAGGTATATAAACAGGTGTGGGGAGGAATGAGAGGTTTTCATGAGAATGGCTGTCCGGGATTAAGCAGATTAACACGGCGCGGGTATGGAACTGGCGGTGAAGATGGATGCTGCGATGGAGATGGAGGCTGGACGCGGTGAGGTCTGCAATGTTGATGAGGACGCCCAACGTGGGTCGACTCCTGACCAGGCTGATCCCGCTAGGCAGGGCACCTGGGCGACAGGAGGAGATGAGGCTGTTTCAGCGGCCAAGCCGAACATGTCCTACATAGCGCTGATCGCCACGGCCATCCTGTCTTCCCCAGCGCAGAGGCTCAACCTGGCCTCCATCTACAAGGACATCCAAGACCGCTTCCCCTACTTCCAGACGCGCGGGCAGGGATGGAAGAACAGCGTGCGCCACAACCTGTCGCTCAACGACTGCTTTGTCAAGCTGGGCCGCTGCGAGGACGGCAAGGGCAGCTACTGGGGCATCCATCCTGCCCACCATGCCAACTTCCTGCGTGGCGATTTCCGGCAGCACCGCAAGGCTGGCCGTGGTCGACTCCAGAGGGCGCTGCGGGTTGCCACGACGAGGACCATGTGGCGAACCCTGAGCCCCGTACTGCCCCACTATGGTACCGCAACGACGTCATTCCCCACGCCATCTGTGGGAGAACTCTACTGTGAGCACCCAGATTGCAAGCTGCTTGCCTGGGGGTTGCTGCAGCCTTCGCTAGCTGGCCTGGGACATCCATGTTACAGTCTGTACATGAGACCCCCCATCACAGACTGGCAGTTTCCTTGGCCAGCCTCTACGGACATCATTTATCCCGGGACATGGCTTACAGAACCTCCTCGCTGTTACTGAGAACAGCCATGACTGAGTGCTGTATAATGTCGCATTATATTTTGTCATAATTATTCAAATTAACCTTTTTTTAGAGAAAAATCCAGATTAAAATGTTTGATAATAAATGTGCAGAGTTGCTCCATAGCCCATGATTTTAGGATGTTATAATCAGGGGCCAATTAACTTCTCAATTAACTAGCCTGACATGAGTGCGGGACCCTTAAGTGGGCCATTTGAGTTCTTTTTTGGAGCCAAAAGAGAAACAAGAGGGAATTAAAAATGATAGAACATCGATAAGATGCTAATCAAAGCAGGGGTGCCGTCGGTAAAACCTACTGATTAGGGTGGGGGCCGGAGTGCTGGGGGTATTACGCCAGTGGATCGATTGGCCAAATTTAAGAAGTTTATCGGTTCCCTCTTTTGCCGATGCCCAGGGCTGTAGCCTAGGACAGCCTACATCTTACTCCACCCCTGAGGCTAAGGTGGAATTTTTGCATACGCTCATTTAATTGTGTTCTCTCCACATCTGTTTACAGTTTGCCTACCACTCTAGCAGAGCAGTATCTAAGACACCAGAGATGTAATGTTAGTATTGTATCTTTGCATCGTTTTCTTCTTCTGTTAGTCTTCTTTGTGCTCGTTTGATCGGCAGTAAAGAACTGGTACTGTCAGACTCCAGTTAAGTCTCAAGGTCCATTACAGGCAGAGCTGGGGGACTTTGTCTGTCATGAAAATCATCGCAAAAATTGCAATTAGCAGAAATGTTGGTATCATTTAAATGACCATATTATCTTATATCCATAAGTATAATGCAGCTACCTACACTTATCTCATCTTGTCTTATAGTGAGTTCCCTTCTGGGTGTGATGATGTCATGCACTAAGTTCCCATTTAGCGCCCTCTGTTGGTGTGAAGAGAGTAATGCTCATGGTGCATGTACCTGACTCATCCAGTGCAAGCTGATCCCCCAGCAGCTGTGTAACATACTCACTGCACTTTGGTGATACCTGACAAAGTCTGGCCGCATGTAATGCTGTGAGTGACCCAAGTAGGGATTTCATCATTCAAGAAGGAGACCAGTGCTTGTAGATGGTAAACAACTGTGGCTTGGGTAAAATACTGGACATGTAACCAAATTCCTGCTCCTTAATAGTGTCCCTGGCCTGACTATGGCTTACGATTACATGTTTTGGGTTATTGTGTGTTTAACTTGTGTGTTTTTATAACATTCTTTTAATGGCATCAATCTATCATCCCAGAATGACACAATATTAGGAGTCATTTGGGATGCTGCAGAACTTCCTATGTAAATAAAATCACTAAGCAAATCTGGATATTATTGGCTGAATGAAATGATAATTTGCACATTTTTTGGTTTGTTGTTACATTTATGTGACGCGGCGTAAAGACAATGTGTCAATATCCTCATTCGGCTTGGTCACTGTATCTGGTGATGCTTCGCAGATGGGAAATATGAAGGATTTTGTCTTCCTCTGCTTCATGCTTAGTAGTGAGAGTCGTTCTGACTGTGGCTGATTTAAGGACCACAGGGGGTTCCTCATTTGTTATAGGAAATCCATCTCCATTGATTCCTTTGGCTCGTGAGACAATTTGAATCAACTTTGTGCCACTGCAAATAATTGTGAATAAAGACTTAAATGTTTTGCAGGGCTTGTTATGGGTTTTACATACACATACGATCCGAATCTCCTTTACTAGGCTAACGATTTTGGGTAAAACCAGTCACACACCGTGTGACATCATTACAAACAACCCATCACACTTGCTGATGGAGGGATCTTCGATATTTCAAGCATAATCAAGTCATAAAGTTTAATTCAGAGATTCCAGTGCACTTCTTTGGGTGAAATCAGACATCTTTGGATTGAGTTTGGTCAAAGTGATATATGTATTCATGCTATGCTATAGAGGCAAGTGAAACAATCTTTTTTTTTACAAAAGTGCATAGTCCAGGTCTTGTTAATGTGTAATGTAAAGCATTCTACAGCTGAAGTATTTTATAGGTACTTTCAGTTAATTTGATATAGATCTACCAGAGAATTTACAGTAGACAACTTACACTCCACATTAGCAGATACAAAAGCCACTATTCTGATATCTTTCGCTGATAACTTGCTGACTGAAAGAGGCAGACATGACTAATGCATAGAACTACATTAAGAGAGATCTATTTGGGTTCCTCTTCAGTGCCGTCTGGTGAGCCGTTTGGATCAGCATTGAGAGTCACTCATAGAAATTTCGCACAATGTAAAAGATTATTTAGTTTGCTATTCCTTTTTCATTTATTGCAGTTGCTTTGTAATTAAGGCACCTCTTATGAAAATAAAGCATAGAAGGTGCTTGTTTTTTTTAAAAAAAAAACACTTTAACAATAATAATATGTAGCAACTGGGTTACAGTAATACAATAAGTGCGAAAGAATTGACAGACCCTTCTTGTCACCACTAGGAGGCGACAGACACTCTTTCATGACTTTTTTTAGTTCTCCTCTGCCACCTACGTACAATTCCACGATTACGGGCCAATTCTGCAAAAAAAAAACATTCTACACGTGACTCGATGATGGCGGCACTTTACAAATAGATGTAGAGGAAAAAAATATGAATACGTTCTTCTCCTCTGTTCTCAGTAATCTTTTTCACGCCGGTGTCACGTCATCAAAATCCATCACGAAAAAGTGCAAGGTTCTATTAAGTGGTGTAAATATTTGAAATTATATGAACATATAAAGTCATTCACGCATATTGGGACTTACATTATTCACCAAGTAATTAATTGATCCCTTTTATTTGGCATGAAGTTGTTATTTGTTGCTGTCACATTTATTTTTTAGTTAGCTTTTTCTAACTCCACTTGATTACCTTGTATCTATAGATTTTAGACATGTAATTTTAATGCTGTATAATTAATCCAACAAGCATAGCTTCTTTTAACAGTCAGCTCCTTTTCAAACATTTACTCTATTTTGCTCAAGATCCAGATATGACAAAGAGCAAAATGAGTAGACACGCATGAGTTCATTTAAAACGCAGAGTGATATATGTGTACAAACCAAGTAAAGGCAAAAGGCTATGGATGGTCTCGCAAGATGGCGGTATAAAGCCGCCTTCGCTCGAATTAAACAATAGTTATTGGCCATTTATATTTTCTTTAATAATCCACAATTGTTCCCAGTTTCTGTTTTACAAGTGTGACAGTGATGGAATGTACAAATTTGCTGTGTAGCCCAAAATTCTCTTGATGCATAAATTTTGCCCAATTTTCTACATTCGCTTCAAAAAACTTAATTCGTAACAAAAACTGTTATTTATTGTCATAGTAATATAACAAAGCACACGCAGATATTTCGATAATAATGTATTAATAATATGCTTGTGTTTGGTGAAACGACTGTATTCATGCTTTAGCAATAAATAATTCTGGATGGAAACTGTTTTAAAAATTGTATGATTAGCAGAAAAATGTTCCGCCTAAAAATACAAAGCAAGATCGAGGCTAAGGCACCATCACACACTTGTACATTTTCTATATTTTTAAACGCATAATAACAAAAAATTAACGACATAAGTTAAAATGATGCATTCCGATCTGTATTAAAATAAAAACCCAGAACAAATAATCCACGTGCATTTCATTCTCTAAATTGACAACGTCCGAATAAATGTATAAAAACACGTCTCGTTGCATTATTATTATTATGAACAATGTTTGTGACATTGGGACTGCGATTTTGTCCCGTTCGGCACACTTTTCCATACTTGTTTTGATGGTTGTATTTTAACAACGAGCAGAAAAGGGAAAAACTACATCTGCCGAGTGCCAAGTGTGTCCTTCTTGTGAACTTTCACCTTTTGAACCGGTCGAGGCTACAGTCGTGGCGGGCAGATAAAAACCTAATGCTCCGTTTCTGCGCTCCCAAATAGTTGACACCGCTGCACAATCTGCCCACACCTTTTGAAAGGCTATACTGCAAACGGAGAACCATATCACGCATATCTTAATAAGAAAACATGAAATAAAACGCCATACTTAATTATATGTGGAATAGTTTACTGCGTTTAACAACTGTTTAACAAAAAGTCGATTTCACATAAAATAACATGTGCATTGCCACGCAATACTGTAAATATATAACCACAAATTATAATTCCGCCAGTAGTTTCATTGTACAAATCCTACAATTAAACCGTCACCACGTTACAATCACAATTAGTCACATTGTAAGATATAGTTAAGGACAGTAACCAATTGCATTACTTACACTGGCGTTGTTTAAAATGTCTTTTACATTAAAAAATGTGTGGCAACACCGTGTTTTTCAATCACAGCGTCGTGAACAAAATAAGTATTCGTGGTATTTATTTACATGCAAAATAATATCTACAATACTTTACAAACAGTGGCATATAATTTATATAGGTTATCAAAGTTGCTTTCGGAGTTTCGGGTTGCAGATCGTGTCCCTGCGAGAAAGGTGGTAATTTGAATAAACACGCGTAACCTCATCTTCCAATTCATTGAAGTACACACAGCACAGTACGATGCGTTAAATGGGTAAATGTTCATTTTTGATACTTTTACAGGGACACTGGCCGCCCCCACCCGCGCGAGTTTGTGCACGCATGCAGTATATTTCTCATTTAAAACATTGTTGCATTATCGTTAAGTGGTGAGTCAACTTGCGCGAAAGACAAAGAGCTACAGTTTCAGCGTGAGACTGGCTAGGAGCTGCACCAGTAACCACCGCCCCCGAGTAAGAGGGCAAAGTTTGAACGATCTCAACTAAAAGAAAAAAATAGTGCAAAACAAACAACTTGTAAAGACTTTTTTTGTTTACATAGCAGGTGGACGTGACGTAATCTTGGGTCGCGATACTCCAAAAAATAATAATATCCAACTCCGCGCGAGTACGTCCCCTGGGGCTGTATTCTAATAAGCTAGTCCCAAATACTTCACAGAATACATTTTGATATATTGAATTCTAATGCAAAAACATGCTACATCTTCCTACTATGAGTCATGTGAGAGCAATCTAACAGGAGTTAGTGTATAGTTTTTTTTCTTTTGCATTAATAATAACAGCAGCAGTGGCTGAAGAAGAGAGCGCGAGACAGCGCGTGCATCCCCGAGCCCAGCGCCAGCGGAGGAATATTCTAGTTGTTGTTTATTCTTCGGCTTGTTGTTCATTTTTCTATTTTATGATTATCGCACACTCTCACGTGTCAAGCTTTCTCTAAACACAGAAAGTCCCAAGTCATTCGCATCCGGTGACTATTCGTCTCGGCGAGGATATAAAGCGGCATTGCGGTAAGTTTGCCCTCCGTCGTTTAGCCCCTTTTCCTTTCTGACTTTCACTATTCTCTTTATCGATAGGTTTTCGCTCGCGGACAAACTTCGCGTGATGGTTATGAGCGCATCCGAACGGCGATGGTGCGCGAGGCAGCCCCGCGCTACGGGCTGGACGGACCGCGTGCTCCGCGTCCCGTATTTTAAGCATTTAAATAAACCGCACAGAGGCTGATAAGTTTTGCGATGAATCCTCTCCGGCGGTCTTGTGTTCTGTAGGCGAACTACTTTTAAAAAAGCCCTGGATGCATGCACCGCACTTCTGGAAGCTATAACCTTTCTTACTCTTTTCCTTTTTTAATGACCAAATCCCACTGGTTTTTAAAAATAAATGCAGATAACGTATAACTAAGGGATTTTATGTTTGTGTAATATCATGCCTTTCAACGCTATTAAATTAAAGATGGATATGCACATGTATTTCAAAGCGCAAAAATTGGTTAAGCAAATTATTGCAGTATATAAATATACATATATTTTAGGTGAGTCCGACGTGACATGTTTCTCGGTTCGAGCGATGTGTCTCCTAGGCAGCTCGATTCGTGCTGGCAGCTAGTTTCCACGTTTTAAGCTTCTCTTCTCAGGAAGAATGTCACGTCCAGTTTTAAGATCACCAGAAACTCTGTTAAATGAAGCTGCTTTCCCCTCTCAGTAGTTTCACGGCACATTTAAGCTTTGTTTTATTTTAATTTATTGAACACTTGGCAACATTTACCAGTAATACACAAAACGACGATTCGGTCTTTGAGCATCGTGGTCAGTCAAGTTTAAACACGATTGCAGATTTGCGATACATCAGCCGTAGAATCAAAAACAGCCAACTTTGTTATTATATTCGAGAAGCAAAACATCCTGGGATGTGTGAGAAATTGCACGGTTCGTTTAATCTCCACCGCAGACTATTTCTGGCATGACATTTGAAATTAATTTTAATAAGAGCTGTTTGAAATTTTTATCAGGAGGAGATTCTAACGAGGTTTGAACGATGAAGAGATGCGTGATGGGGAACATGTGAAAAAGGAAAAAATAAAACGACCAGGAATTTAAGATGCATTTATAAGAAACATTAAACAAACTGCTCGGCGTTTTACCATCACCGTGCCTCTGGAAATGAAAGGAATGCATGACAAAGGCTGTTTTTACGTCAGTATTCCTGTTACATTTTCGGACACTTTCAGTCTTGTGTGTTCAACTGAAAACAGCACAGTAAACTCAAAAATATTAGGTAAAAGCCTTGTTGTTCATAATTACGGTCATGGCCGTGCAAAGGCTGGTATAGGTTATAGCATTTTCTTGATAACATCCAAAATTTAACTGATGTAATCAGGTTATAGAATTTGTTGATATTATTACTGTTATTATTTTTCAACGTTTTATATATGCACGCACGTGTGATTTTGTTTACTTTTTCAATTACATGTACTTTTTAATAAACATGTTTTTTGCCTAATTGTTAATATTATTAATAATAAATGCCAGATGTAGTACTACTGTAGTACTACTACCACTATAATTACTAATACTAATACATTAGTATTATTATATATCGAAGTGTTCTGAACAATGGAAAATGTCTTACCGTTTTTGATATCTCCTTTTGTATGTTCTTGACATCCTCCTCATTCATTTAACTGATATTACAGTGTAATACCTGATTTACACAGAGAAGTTTTGGTTGTTGCATTGCAACCTTACAAAGTAATTCTCTTAGTCCTGATCCACTGCAGATGGGATTTTAGCCTGAATCGGGTTGGTGTCAGTGACAGTTATTTGAAGGGGTCTGATCACTGGTCAGTTTTCCCTTCAAAATAGCCAGGCGCTACCATGGTATTTGATCGGTGTTTCGCACATTTTTTCTCTGCAAGGCTTTTAACTGCAGGTGTGGAGTGTAGTACTTCAGTGAACAGTGCATGTTTTTTCCCTTCCCAAAGTCTGGAAGACTGTGTAGGCTTTAAACTTTAAATTAGAAACGCAGAGTGCCTAATTTATTGCCCTTTTAAAATATATGTATATAAGTCATTCTGCAGTTGGAATTGCCACCTTTATTGCCTTAGAGGACCCTGGCCAGGTGTGGATCGGAACACTGGGTCTCTTGCCGCTGTAATTCTCATAGTGCCTCACTGATACCTTTCTGTAGTCAAATGCCAAGCAGGCCCGTTTGGATCTTTGTCTGACTGATTTTTATTGGACCAGCATTTAATAGCAATTTTGTTCTGTTGTGTTTTGCTACTTTGAGGGATTAATAAAAACGATGATGTTTACTATATGAATCTTCAGACATCTTGTCCAGTCACTACTGTATGGAAAAGAAGAGAATTTGATTATTTTTTTTAGCTCCCATCGTGTGTGTGTGCGTGCAGGCGCGCACTAGAACAGTATGTTCAGCATCTCTGCTCATGAATCTGTACTATAATTCCGTTCAAGGTAGGCACGGCACTCGTTTTCTGGAAGGCTTCCGCTGTTGCGCTCAGGTCGTTTTTTTTTTTCTCATTATAAATGATGTTCGCAAATCTTCCTTGGGGCAGACAAAAAAAAAATAGCATGCCACCTTCTCATAGCTTCACATGTCATCCAGTGAACTCCAGATATCATCAGTCTCTTGGTCTTGAAAATGAAGCACCATGCAAAATCAGCATTGTTATTTTTTTGCATTTTTCTATTTTTCCTGGAAATCTCCTGTTTTATGTGCATTTGCTATGAGATATAGAGTGAGCAGGGGTAGAGTCTGTGGCGTGTGCTGTCAGCTCCTGCCCTGATGTGGCAGCTCCAAGCCACGGAAATCTTCTCTGCTCTGAGCCTAATAGCAATTAAACTGGAAATGTTCCTGTTTTCATCACCGGGAACTTCATAGAAATGTTTCCATGACAACCTCCATGCTAGTTAAGGCAACCCGAGGTGATCAACAGTTTATTTATTCCCCCCCAACACACACACACACACACAGAGCAAGAAAGGAATCTGTGTTGACAGTCTTGGCCTTTAATGGTACTTTGGTACGTGCGAAAGTATTTGTTTACCGTATCATATGCTGTTAGCTGTCAGCCTGGGGTGGATTGACTTCTCTTGATAAAAGACTTTATTATGTTCTCGAAGCGCTCCTTCATTTTAATTATCCACATCAGTGTAATGGCATTTCTCCTGCTTCACTGTGTTCAGATAGTTGCATACTTTTGACTCCTGTGTTCACTTGATCTTTGTCTCATTTACTGCTTTTTATTTATTCTTTCTTCCCTCTGAAATGTAGTCATATTTTTCTTGTCTTCCTGCTTAATTGTTACGCACATTCCTTTATAGAGTGTCTTATCTAGGATGCTTTTCCCCCACTTTTCACTGCACTGCATTGTTTTTAAACCTGGGTCATTTTTAATGTAAAACGCTGAAGTGTGACATGCAGCCACGCTTTGCTTTTTTACTTTTTATGTGCTTCTTTTTTTCTGTCTCCGAATATCCTTTCTGTTCCCCGAAGTTGTAAAGACACAGAGACGGGTTGTGCACTTTGACGTGTTTGGGGGTACGGGACACCGCATTTCAGTCATGATCATGCCTTACTTGTCGACTTTTTCACTTTGCGCTCTGTTATGGCGACACAAATGGTTTTTATTTCCGTGATGTTTGTCAGGCCCAGCAGCACCAAGCTGACCTGAAAAGCTTATTTTTTTCTGAGGTTTCCTCTGTGTGGAGATCAGGTATAGAAAGAACAGGGACTGTGTGGGGAAAAAACAGATTTGTCAAATAAGCACGAAAAGGCATAAACCACTATATTTTCATAAAGAATAATGTATTTTACATAGATTAGCTTTTTGAAACTTTCCGTGTACATCTATTTAAAAAATATAAGGGTGAGCGGCACAGCGCCACCAGCGTGTTGTGGACAGGATAGGAACTGCACGTTTTATACTGCCAGCGTCGACTTGCAACATCGATAATTCATCACTGTATCTCTCATTAATGATGAGCCTGCGTTTATGTTATAAGCACAGAGAGATTATACTGAAGCAGAATTTCTCAATTTTGCCTTCAGCAAAGTATATCAGGCCCATTATTTTATTCATATTTTTTCCTAAAAATGATCAATTAAAAATTCTATTGCTTATTTTTTTCGAAGCAGTATGTTGATGGCAGGGAAGGTCATAGTGACTCTGGTGGGTGAAAAATCAAACTGCAGAGCTGCACGTTTACAGCAGCTATGCATGGCTGCACTGTTGCACATGCTGTTGTCCACCTTGGGCGGGGGGGGGGGGGGGGGTTGG
>JAODUD010000062.1:22815277-22830100 GCA_026784285.1 Stomatorhinus walkeri
GTAACACTTGACTGCCCCAGGTCCTCTGTAGTCCTCTGGGCTGAGTCGGGTAGGAGGACCAATGGCAGCGTGCTTCTTCGGGTTACCCGGGCCGATGGGCATCTTCGCATGAGACGCCGCTCTTCAGGTACACCTTCTCCCCCCCCAGGATCGCCAAAACACAAACGATTCACATGAAATCGTGCCAAATGGCATACACTGCATATAGGGCATTCAGATTTCTGGGGGAGGGGGTTCAAAACGTAATCGTAATCGGTCGTCTTTCTTTCAGGTTTACGCTTAACACTTTGCACATAGTACATTCCAGATTTTAAGTTTTTTTCCTTTGCTGGAAAAGTCGAAATGAATTTCTCAGTCGGCAGCAGTTCACAGAAACCTTTGGTTAAGTGTAGCCAGCGGCGGCGTAGAAGGCAGATGTGATGTAATGAGTGTCTGACAACATGACCCCCCTCAGCACTACCATGTACTTCTGGGTTTTTCTGAGGGGGTTTTCTGCTTCGGCTGAGTCCAAAACATCCAGGCCTGGTAGCATGGAGGTTATACAGGGTATATCCATGTAGGTCAGCTTCCTGCATGCACTGATTTTGGCCCTGGCTTACCTGTGATCTGTTTGCCGTTTTGTTTACTTAAATGCCCACCCCCCGTTGATCCTTGCTGATATGGTGGCAGGTTAGCGGCCTCCCGTCAGGCCTGGGCCCCTAGCTCACTCAGCCCCCCCCCCCCACGCTGCCACTTTAATGCAGATTGACGCCTTCACTCGGGCACTGATTGAAACCTGTGTCTCCGAGTCGCTAATGCTCACTGAACCATTTTATTGAAGATAAAGTAAATAAAACAGTTTGCCATGTGAGAATTCTCTGGAACAGAATAGAATGATGTGGAAGGTAAAATAAGTACACGCGCACACACACACACAGACACACACACACACACACACAACAGCGAGTCACACGGAGAGCTGCGTGTGGAACAGTCTGTCAGTGCGTTTGGGCCCTTTCACAGCTACCCGTGTTTTACTGCCTCGCTCACTACAAATGGAAGATCTGGTTTTCTGCATTATTAAAAAGTTGTTCTTTAATAATATTGAACTTGAGTGTCTCTTAAGCCTGGGCACCATATTAGGACCCACCAGGGAAGCAAATATGTTGTTTTTAACCCTTATCTATTGTGGAATTTCCATGTGCACTCTAATATTTTACTGTCCTTTGGAAACAAATATTCACTTGGTAATTTGTCTCGGACTTCGTGTTTTGTAGTCATGTTGCCCAAGATATGGAAGGTGATGAAATACTCTCAGTTCATTACTATTTAAAACAAGTGAAGGAATTCTTTCTTCTTTTTTTAAGTTGAAGGAAAGCCAAAATACTTGATTTCTCTCAGAGTTGCTAGCCATGGCCAAAGAATACAAGATCTGGCACCAGTGTGATATGAATTATGCGGGGAAATGCACTGGGAAAGTGTGCAAGAATATTAGAGGAACTGAAGATGTCTGGAGGCAGAGAGAGCGAGTCTTACACTCCATAAAGCAAGAGCGCAGTTACAGCAAGCTGCACTGCAATATATGTGGTGAACCAACTAGGTGAGCCGCAGGTCAAGACATCAGGTAACATACAGTAGGTTCATTCCGTCCATCACTGGGATTATGAATGCCGCTCTTAATTTTAGGAAGGAGTAAAGGAACATTGCATCCACAACTTAGTGTCATGTACTTGGAATCAGTCCCGATTATGGTAACATCCTGGTCTCTTACACAGAACTTGGATGCATTGGTGCACTAAGTAGGAATTTTGGCAGCAGATATTCCTGAATTAGTGGATCACCTTGTTAGCTGCTATAGCAGTTATAACGAGATGTGATTTTAATTATGCATACAAACTCGGTATGAAGTTGGTTGCTGCCAAACATGTATGATTTAGCCAAGTGATATTTGTAGAAGAAACATGGCTATTGGTGTTTTCTGGGGGTTCTGGATTTCCAGAGCCTGCGTGTGTGGTACATGTGAGTGAAATCGCTTCTGCATGCGACACCCCGCGATGCGTGATTAATGGCTGAATTTGGGTGCCGCACTCGGCATGCGGGGAAGTGACCGCCACACTCGGGACGTAATGCTAGCCGATATTTTTTTGGGATGGGCATCACGGTGTCACATTGTGACGCTAAGCACCCCGCCAGTATACCATATACACGTCTGTCACGCGTTTAACACTCATGGCCGGAATTCGCATCCCCAGAACTAAAGGGTCCATTCCGAAAGGAGACCGCGGTTCTGGACCGACGCGGACCCTCAGGTCGGGGAATGCTTAATCACCAAAATGGTTTTCAGAAAGCGTCTTTGATCCCTAGACGTTTTTGTTCTATACAACAACCACTTCAGGCCGGTTGCGTTTTTGATTTATATGGAAATTTAATTAATGCACTTTCTGAATAAGCCACGCTGGACAATGGCAGTGACGGCTTTAGCCACGTAACCCCTTCGCACACGTCTGCAATCTGATCGGTCTCCGTTCCGAAGCCGTTCCCTTATCTGCGAGCTTCGCTTCACATTATACAAACATTCGGTTCATTTTCAGCCGCGCAAATGTAAGACGCCCCTCTTATAGAGTTAAAGCCACTTTTAAATACCTTTTATAAACCTTCCATTTTCCCCAGGAATTGTGTTAAGTCTCTAGTGGGTGATAGCATTTCTCTGGCTTTCTGAAGTGGTATGGGTGACATGCTAATACATTTGCATTGTGCCCAATAATTATTCCTCAAGGTCTTTCTCAGTCAGCTGCTTAAGAATGTGTTTAACGCTATCTGTATTGTTGGAGGCAGTTGGTCAGTCCGAATTCCAGACTTGTCCTTTTGTCAAATATTTCAACACCGTGATAGTTTTCGCCATTCTTTTTTTGTGTAGCAAAACGAGGGAGGGGGGAGTGTTTTACATTATGTAAATGTTGGAATGGGTTTTGTAATCTCACATGTATTCATTATTGAGCATGTTGGGCCTGGTGTTACCGGCTCTGTTTTCCCGTTGTTAAAATATGTGTCCGTCTTGCACCGCGCTCAGAGGCTCCCCCTGGCTATAATCCAAGCTGCCTTTTTCCCTCAGCAGTGTTTATTTCAT
Source organism: Stomatorhinus walkeri (assembly GCA_026784285.1). Taxonomy (NCBI): domain Eukaryota; kingdom Metazoa; phylum Chordata; class Actinopteri; order Osteoglossiformes; family Mormyridae; genus Stomatorhinus; species Stomatorhinus walkeri. The sequence goes on from JAODUD010000062.1 coordinate 22,818,384, forward strand.
ATCACTTAGGGGAGAACGGAAAACCAAACATTTACAACAAGTGATGTCCGTTTATAAATAGGGGTTATTTTAAATTTCAGACGCACATTAGTTTTTAAGGCTCTAGTGCTGAAGAAGCGATCCAAAAATACAGGGGTAACGTCTCACGGAGCAGGGAAGGAGTCCGAAAGTACACAAACGAGGTGGCAGAACTGCGATTCGGAGGCGGGTCAGCCACGGTCAGTTCGGGGATATTAATGCGATGCAAATGATGTTTTTGTTAATTGCACCAGGGAATGGTGACAGTCCAGGAGCCGCTGAGGACGGCAGCCTTGTTAAGGATGGGGACCAATTTACGAAGAAGTTTGCAGACCTTAATTGTTCGAGTGTGAGATATTCAGGCACAAGTTCTGGTGTCTGCAGCAGGGCCTGCCCGTGCTGTGCCCTTTTCTAATGTGTTTGGCGAGCCAAACTGCACCTGTCACGGCAAACGTGTACATCTCATGACGGCGCTGGCCTTTACTTCCCTTCACGTAGCAGCTCGGCAAAGACAAAGCTAATATAATTAGCACTTAGTTATCAATATATCAGGTAGGATCTGCGTGTAAATGTGCGGCAGTAAAGTATAGTTTGCGTTTGGTATTTTTCTTTTTGTCCGTATCTGTCAAAACAGCCATACATCCACACACAGGTACATGCAGAATATCCTGTACGGACCTAATTTGCCAAAGCTTTATGGACTCATGCACAGGTAGGTGCATGGGATTCCAGAATATGCGACTGCCTTGGTGTTTTTTAATGCCTTGCATTTCGTAATGCGGTGCTGCTCCATGCGCTGTTGCCGCCGTCGTAATTGTAATTGTTTTTCTCCCCGAACCGTTAGGCTCTGTGTTATTAGCCGCCAAAGCCCCTCACGGGTTTTTCCTATTATCCCAGCCACCCCCATCCCCCACCCCCGTATCTCTACACCAAATAAAAATGAAAAACGGTCACAACAGACCCTGACTGACCTTTCTGACGCACAGCCAACGACATGGTTTGTAAGATGTTTAATTACCAAATGGTATAATCGTTATTCGTCTCATCATTAGATATATAACATCAAGTGAATTACCTCCCTGGAGTTCTGTTTCACAGATCAATAATTTTAGTTTGAGCTGGAAGGAGCAGGCTGACTGATTCAAGGCACTTAAAACATAACGAGAATCCCACCTATAATGGACAGCGGTGGTGCAGGTATTAATTATGCCATTTAGTTTATGTCTAATTAAATGCAAATTAAGCCTGTATTGGGGAGCATTGGTATATTTAAGCTTTATGTCGGATTTGTTCTGAGCCAAGTGACTATGGATGTGTTAAAGCTTGAGGAATGAAGAAATTGTAACAGATCGTTCTTGGAGTTTAATCCGATTATTCTTTATGTTTGGTTCAAATATGGTAAAATGTGTATTTCTGGAGAGCAGACACCTGCACTGAGCGGGGGAGATGCATTTGCGGGGGATCCTGGGATATGGGTCCTCCAGCAGGTTCCTCGCCTTGTCCTTAACACCCATCCATTGATCCTCATTAACATCTACTGCTACTCACTCGTGCATCCTGCTGTCTGGCACGCAGTTCTCACGCCTCCACACGAGACACCCTGCTGTTCTTCACTCCCACGTGTCACCTTGACACTACCACACCACTGCTCCTCCGTACCTGAGACTACAGGCAGTTCCTCATTTCCCGACATGTTATTCTCCTTACAAACTATTGCTATTGCTTCTCCCTACCTTGGACACATTCGTCACTTCCCGACTAAGGCTGTGCTGCCTGTCTCGTGGGAATATTGGTTATTTGTGAAAGCACAAACATTTCCTCATCCAGTCTTGCACTGCAGGCTGTTGGGGCTACTAAACTTCCACCTTGCTTTGTAGTTTGTGGGTAGGACCCTTCGCAGGGCAGTCTGGCAGCTGCCCGCTTGTGTGCGTTATGGCAACAGGCTGTATCCGGAGCTGAGGAAGTTCTGAGAAACTCCATCACTGGATGGCAGTGTTTCCACTTTCAGGACCTTCTCGTCAACTGAAGCAACAGGCTGCGTTCGAAAGCTCAGGTCAGGCTGAAACGCTGAGACCTCAGACACTGTCATCGTCGTCCACAAGGGCCGCAATTCGTCCCCAAGGCCGTGTTTTGTCATTACAGTTGGAATGCACGGCGTAAGCAGCGTGCTGACATTTTAAACGTATTTCCTTACGAATCACTTACTCATTACTCACTAAAGTTCTCCGCTGCGTCTGCAGAGTGTGCTGGGGTCCAGCATTCCCAGGAATCTGTTTTGTTTTCCAAGTATTATTTTTGTAAAAATTTACTGGAAACAAATACTCGCCTGCCAGCGGCCCTATGGTAATCTTTTAAAAAGCACATACGTGTCCTAATCATTTTAAGTTTACCGCTGTGTCCCCTGCCCCGCTACATTTGCTAGACCCGCTACTGAAACAATTACGATATTTTACAGCGTTCTTTATTTAATGCGTCGCCATGGATTTTAAGCAGTTCAAACGCAGAGATCTGTTTAGTCTGGACGAAGAATTTCACTCAATTAGGGAGAGTAACAGAGAGGTAGTAACAGGAGGGACAGCGAAGGAAAACGGGAGATGGGGGGGTGGGGGATTTACCCTTTTCCTGTGATGTAGATCCCTGGAAATTTGTAATTTGCCATTTTCATTTCTCAGGACGCATTTTCATCCAGCAGGAATTTGACGATTATCCATCCGGCAAAATTAATTCAATTAAAGGCCTCTGATGCCGTCTGGCTGCCTTTCGATAATTACTTCAGCATCGGGGTACCTAATACGACAGAGTGTTCCTTTGGCCAGACTTCATTTAGAGCCGAAACGGGTGACTCCGCTTCATTTGATATAGATTATCCCGCCGTAATATTTTAGCAGCGCACGCTGCACGGGCTGCTTTTAATTATGCGCACCTGCCTCTCCGAGAAAAAGTGTGATGGGATAAAATAGAAGGTGTGTAGAAGGGAGTGACTTTTTTTTCCCTGGTACTTCCTGTTCCTGTCATTATTCTACTCGTTTGAGGTCCTGTGCTAAATGTGTGTGCGAGCATATACACACACACATGTCAGGTAAACATATCTTAATGGGGACCGCTCATTCATTTCTATGGGGAAAATGCTAATGCTAACTATGACAACCTTAACCCCTACCCAGCCCTAACCATAGCCATAAGTTTCCTCATTGCAGCCACAGATTTTTATTAAATTGACTGAAAAAATGGGTATTCATCACATTGCGTCCCCATAAGGTAGGGTATACACACGCACACGCACACACACATACACACACACACACACACACATTATAGTATGTATGGTTTAAGCAGAACTTTAAAAAAAAATTAAAAAATTTAAGATAGAAACCGAGTGATATATACACTCATGAAATTAAGAGATGTTTGTACAGTTTCTGTGTCCATAAAAAAATAGACAGTATGCCAGCATGAAAAATAACGGTAATTGTATTTCAATAATATGTCTGTCACAAATAAATGCACGATGAGTACTCTGGGGCTGCATGGGCGGTGGAGATGGAGATGAGAAATGAAAGCCTGTGTACTGGTAAATAGATAATCACACAAAAGTAATTGAGGTTTTCAAACCCCAGTCTATTCGACCAGCATGAGCTCATTTGCATGTTAATCACAGAAGTGATTTCCTTCATCATATGGAAGTCCACACACTTTCATAACCAGCTTTAATTGCATTTAAAATGTCACAGAGGTGGAACATATGTAATTTAGCCATAACTGTGTCAAATTAATAGGCACCACAGATAGGCTGTATTGAATGCCTGGGAGAGCGAGGCTGTTTACACTCGCAATTTATTTTCTTTCCCAGTCGAAACGTTATGTATTTATTTACGGCCTGTGAAATGTGTTGATGAGTTTGGTGGCTCGGTGCTTTCCTGCCCGGGGAGGGTATTTTGTACTGATTTCAAGGGCCCAGTGTAAACGCGCTACCGCCGGCAGCCTGTGGCATGGAGGGGATGTGCTCTTGGTTTAATTGAACGCGTCGGCCATTGCACTTTGCACATCTAATAGTGGGTCTCTGTTAAATGGTACCCGGGAATATTTGCCTGAGGAGTTAAACTGTAGGGGCTCTCCGGTGCTTAAGGAGTCCTGTAGCCCCAATCTAAGGGGGCCCCCGGTGTGTGCGGTGTGTGCAGGCTGTTTCTGTTCGTTTATATGAGCCAGCCTTGTCCAATGACTTTCCTTATGTCTCAGTGTGCTGGTGCCATTTTATAATTGTAATGAAACCACTGTTTCTCCAGAAGAGGGCTTGCTGAAGATGCTCTCGCTCTGACGGTCTGTTAATTTGCTGGCATCATCCCAGTGCGACACGTTTTAATGCAGGTTGCAGGCATTTGGCCGAGAGTCAGTCCCACTTTCCTAAAAGCTGGTAAATAAACATGGTCACAAGGTTGAAGAAATTGAAAGCATGACATTAGGAACCCCCCCCCCCCCAAAAGAGCTAAACATGCTTCATTTTCCTTCATCAGGTGCTGTTTCACATATAAATTGCTGCAAAGATGTTTCCATAACTCTGGATATTTGGGGGCTGACAAAACAGAGCTATTTAATTTTTCATAGGGAAGGACCATCAGGAGTAATAACCCAACATTCGCTCCCTTTCTCCTTTTCCAGATGCCTTTCTCCGATTCCCTATCTTTCTAAAGTGAGCCCTTACATTTTTTCCAGAAAACGAGGTTTTGCAGAGACCCAAGATGAAAGGCAAGAGCTGTTGAAATGTTAATTTTACCATCTGCTGTTGAGGTCTGCTACCTTTTTGTGTTTCTTTCTCTCCACTCTGCCCCCCCCCCTTCCTCTTTTTAATTCCCAGTAGTTGAGTTCTGTTTTATGAATGCTGTGGTATTTCAGCTGTTTGAAGTTTGGAAAGTAGGAGCATGACTCGGACTTATGAAAACAGAGCGCCACATGCTGTCACAGTCTGACAGTCCATGTCTGATGCCGGCCCCGGTCTCTTCCCCCCACACCCCCCCTCCACACTTCCCTCCCCAGTCTTAGTCTTTGAGCTGCCCTCCACCACGCATTCGGGGGACGTTTTGTCACCTGTGATTTGGGGTCCAGCATCGACTGGTAGAAATACACTTGTATTTAATTTAGCAGTGTTTTTCATCATGTCTCGTGTTTAATTTGAAGTGTGTAATCCCAGAATGTGGGTGTTAGTTTACAACACAAAAAAATAGTCCCCTCCACCACCCTCGCGGTATCATCATGTCAGATGTGGATCACATGACCCCCCCAGTGTTTATAAATCCCCTTTCTGTGTATTTTGATTCTCAGTGTGACTTGTGGTTTGCCGTCTTGAATGGCCTCCACCAAACAGTCGCCGTCTTCTGTTCAGAAGTTGACACCTAAAAACAATATTTTGGCAGGGGAGTCGCTGGCGCACTCCTGACGTACACAGATTCCATTGTGAGATTTGATAGTTTGCAATTAGCGTAAGAAATTCTTCTGCATTACTGTATGTCTGGAGTTACTTACTGTTTTCCTTGGCCGAGCTCATATTGTTTAGTCTGTTCTCATTGTGGATCTGTGCTGTTTTTTTCAACTCGATTCAGTTGACTTTTGTTTAAAGAGCACATGGAAAAAGTAAAAAATACGAAAAATATATTAACATTTTTGTTCCCTTACTGGCAGCAAGTATCAAGCTTTTTTTTTTCTTTCTTTTAAATATTATTTTATTTTTTTGCAGCTTTCAGGTCTGGCTGCTGAGACCCGCTGTCGGTATGACCTCATCCTGTGGTCTGTCATTCATTAATGGCCGATGCCGTTCAGGGCTCAGGGAGTGGAATAGTTTTCACATGACAGTGTCTCAGTGCACCAGCTGCAGAAACCGCAAACCATCTGAATCTGTGGCTTCAGGGGGCGTGAAAAGTTCAGCTGCCTTCAGTGGGCCCAGTTTTTTTTTGTTGTTTTTTTTTTTTTAAATAATGTGTGTGCGTGTCTGTGTGTGGAATTGGAACTACTGTAGACTTTTTCAATGAATAATACCACAGTTTACTCTGTCCTGGACTTGTGAAATCAATTCATTTGACTTAACCACAAGTTTGATTAAATTAATAATTAATAATAAAACACAGAAGCTATTGTCTGGCAGATAAACACACCATATAATAAGCTTTTTTTTTGCTCCAAGCTTCCTGCTGGTCAGGTCTTTTTCCTGAAATAAAGATTTTTGCCCTTCTGCTGCGCAATTGCTGTTTTTTTTCTCCACAATGCACACAGTCTCCATTTTCATGTGAAAACATAATTCCGAGAAAAACCGAAATGTAGCATTTTAAAGAGTAGCAGGAGTTACTCACTAGCTGCATCAACACACAAAAAACGTGACCCAAAGAGAAATTGCTGAGGAGCATTAGTATGACGTGTGTGTGCGTGTGTGTGCGCGCGTGTGTCTGTCAGGAGTGGGCAGGTTAGTCAGTAATTAGCCCCCAGGTAAGCAGAATGTTAGAATTGTTTTTCCAGACCTGTTCAAGTCAGATCATCTAGAATGTTCTTCACAACCACCTCCATTGTTTCAGAGGAACTTGATAAGCTGGCTTCTCCAAAAATCACTGCTGACGAGCCAGTGAGATTCAAAGCTTTACCCGAACCTTCAGACCCCACTCTCATGCTTTGAAACATTATAAATTGTATGGACAAGCATGTAATATTTGACAAACTGCAAGGAACCTCGATCTTACAGTCTCTCTGGATGGTTTTAAGCATTTGAAGGCAACCATGGTGATCATTGTTGGTGTGGTTCCTGATGTGGACATCAAGGCAGAACACGGGGTGGAGACAGTGCCAATATTTACAGTGTAGTGGGTTTGGCTTGGGTTGCCATGACCTGTAACCCACCACACCAATGTTAATATTCTTCTTAAACATGAGAAGTGGAAACGTTTAAATGTGTATATTTCCTCATATGATGGATGAAGCTCTATGACACATCGTTTTACAACGTTAGTGCAGTTGCATATCAGGTACTCACTTGCTGAACAGATGGTGAAGTGGTGAGGTCCTTAGTTCAGTAATGATTAAGCTAGATAGTTTTAACTAGATGGCTCCTTCTGGCTTCGTATTTGGTTTGTCAAAACACACTGTAGCTCTGAGTCTCCCCGAAAGTTGAAGTGCCTTTTGATGCTAATGGCTAACAAAAGTGTTTAGGCACTCAGTGTTTTGAAGAGTGACATTTAAATTTGAAATAAACAAAGCTAGAATCAAGGTTGTTTTGGGCGCCTGTGTACATTTTGGCCCTTTTTGAAGTTGAGTCGCTTAGCAAAGAGGCTATGTCTTTTAATGAAAAATGATTGTATATGCAGGGAGGGCTCTTCTTTCAACCAAGGAGACACTTGTTGTTGTCGTTATGCGTGGCGGTCCATAGGCTGAGGAAACTCTCGAGGTTTCATGGGCTTCTTAAGAAAGGACGGAAGATGAATGTTCGCCTCCTGTCACGTGGCTGCCGAGGGATACCTAATGGTCCCGCTGTGTGTTTGAAGGTCGGCCTGCAAGAGGTCTGGAAGGACAAGTGAGAAGGTCCTTTGGCGTCAGATGTCCCATGTTTACAAGGTCCTTCATGAATGTCTGAAAGTAACATCCTTTTTAGAAAAGGAAAAAAAAATCTAGCCTGGTGGGGTATAGGTCAAGATGTTCATCATGCTCAGACCTGGAAATTCAGACCGACATCAGTAATTGTCAACACAGTAAACGCATCTAAGAGGCAGTGGCCAGCCATATGGGCCATGACCTAGTGACCTGCCATCTAAACAACGTGCTGGTGAAAAGCCTTTGTGAAGCACCATGGTTTACCCGCACTCCTCCTAGCTTCTATGAGGTTTTATGTCGTCATTGGTAAAAACACTGTCGATAACGAAGTTATTTTGGTAAATGAATGGTCTCCTAGGTAATGTAGTTGTGTTGAATTTGAGCATGGTTGACGTTTTCTCTTCGCCTCCTTCTGATCACTATTAATTTGTGGTGCCGTATGAAATTTGAGCCCAGATTCAGACATTTTCCAAAGCCCGCTTTGTCTCTCCTTCGTATGTGCTCCCGTTACACTTTCAGATGTTGAGCAAGGGCTGCTGTATAGAAGCTGTCAGATTCTGCTTGGAAAATGGATATTAAAGACCCAGTTGTCCAAATGTCACATCATTCTTGTATGCCGTCACATACAGAAAATAAACACGCTGTCACTGTGTCAATTGTCAACATTGTTTCCCTTTTCGTGGAAATAAAATGGTGGTGAAACACAGTGAATTCCAGCTCTTCCTTCGGCGATTCGATTTGAAGTGACTCCGCCATTTGACCGATTTCCAAGTGTTTGTCGGTTTGTAATAATCCTCTTGTCCCCTGCGCACATAAAGGCGCCTCGATGCCCAGTGAGGGAGAATTCTTAATTACACACCTTTTGCGCAGAGCTCCACGGGCTGCAGGCCTGCATCTCCCTTGGAGGTGGACATACTGACGCTTTCCTGTAAATTGATGCAAATGAATGAAGTGCCTTCATTGAACCTTTTAAATTCTCACTTAAAGAGAAAAAAAAATCACTAATAAAATTAGCACCGTTAACGAAGTACATGTCTTTATTCAGCGTTTTATTGTCTAAAATAACAAAATAAAACTTTTTTCTATAAATAAGACAACTTTATCTATTTGTGTAGTATTGGGGGACCCGATCAGAATGTAGTATGGCGGCTATCTGTATGTATGTATGTATTTATTTATTTATTTTGAGAAATTGGACTTATAAAAAGCTTTCAGCCATGACAGTCTTGATCTATTTGCATTTGAAATGGCATTTTAGGGTTGTCCTCGAATGAGTGCATTTTTTTTATTACCTTTCTCTTTGTGATGTTGAATAAACAATTAAATGCAATGATTCACCCCAGAATGTACTGCGTTGCTATTTTCAGTGTTGGAAAGCGGTCCATTTGTGTCCCCCATCACGAACATCCAGTAATGTTTTTAGCGTCACGATAGGCTGCGTCTTTTCATTTTTTTTGCAACTCAAATTGCATAGCCAGACTGCTTTTAAGGTAAAAAACGAGGCACACTGATAAGTGGTTTATTTCACTTCCAAAGGCTTTTTATTGCAATTTTAATAATGGCAGAAAAAAACAAAATTATAATATATTCCTCTATTTCACCAGTCCCCAGATTTTCTGCGATGTGCTTCGGCTAAATAAGTAACCTCTATTATTCTGAACGACTACTTCTCCCACTTAATTTTCTATTGCTTGTACTTCTTAGCTACTCTGGTACTTTACGATGCCGCTGCCCTGGAAGGGTTAAGCTTGGAAATTATGATGATGAAGAGGTAGCTGGCTTTGTTAAGGATGCTGTTTGGTCCCAGTGGATGCAGCTTGAAGGTTTTTCTACCATTATTCCATCCATTTATCAATTGTAAACTTAGGGGACTCGTAGACGTGTAGGGACTGGTATATTTGCGTGATTGATATTAAGTAAGAGCAAGTGTACATCTATGCTGTGGTGTAAGATCAACTTAGAGGGTTATATTTACTATGTGCATGGGTATAAAACTTCAGGTTGGCTGGGATGGTCCCGTAGAGGGGACAAGGGTTATGCTGGACATCAGAGCAGAATCCCCAACACTGTCCTTGTGGTGTCCAGAGCGAACGGCTTCTCCGTCCGGGCCACCTGCACCTCTGTGCGGCCAGCAGGGAAAGCTGTGGTCCACTGCCCTAGCGACGGGGGGCGAGGGTCCCTACTGACTGAGCCCGAACCCTTGATTGGGTAATCAGGCAAATCGTTAGACTCAATTAGCCTGGGTGATCACGTGCTGCGTCATTCTGCTCTCTGCAGACAGGCCTGGAAACTGGGCCGTTTTGTGGATGCCCCAGTTATGGGGGTTGGGTGGGTCATGTCCGGGCATGTTCCAAGAATGAAAACCCGCCCTAATTCCCCAGTGAAAGTCTTTTTATCGTGCTGTGTTGTTTTAGACCTGGGGGCACCCTCTACGTTACAGCGTAAAACAAAAGCGGCACCTGATCACATCACCATGGCCGGTCGTCGCTTTCCAACTTAGCGGCTGAATCGAGAGGATGCGGAGACGTCAGTCTCATGTTAAATGAGCGCAGGATTGATGGTTGTGCAGCTTTTTTGTTTTTTTTTTTCCGTTCACTCTGCGACGTTGCAGTTCCGGTAAAAGTTGTTGGAAAGTTTTGCACAAGTTCTGCTGTTTGAAAGTGCTCCTCCTTGCTGGCAAATTGCGGGGTGAAGGATTCGGCGAATATGACTAAGCATCCTTTACACCTAGAAAAGATTGCCATTTGGAGACCAAATCCATGAAAGGAAGCACGATTTAAAGGGAGGCAGTAAGAGCTTTATCACTCCGCAGGAAAATGTGCCATTTAAGAAGATGTAAAAAACAGTAATTTTATTACCCGAATATCTTCTCATGCAAGTGATTTCATTTCTCTTGTCAACCTCTGCAGAACCCTTTATTTGATCTTGCATTCCTGGGTTTAACTGCATCAAACTTGCTAGCCAAAATTTATTTTCATTTGGAAAACACATTTTCTATATGAAAGGGCGTGGGGTTGGGGAGGCGTGTAGCGCCGAGAGTTTTTTCTGTTGAATGTAAATGTCCTCTTTGAGTAACTTTGCATGCGGGACCATTGGAGCTAAAACTTACATTTCCTTCCCACCGGGCAGGCTTGGAAAGGACTCAATTTGGTGCAATTTGCCGCACTCACGTTTTAATGAATGGAAACGCGTCTCCTTCTCCCTATCATTTTGCTCTGGTGAATGTGGCATTATAGGATACATTTTGGACCCTGAAAACCTCACTTGAAGCGCTTTTTTTTGTGCAATATGAATAAATCGGGCTTGTTTTGCATTGGATTCTGAAAAAGAGCCCACATATCACAGATATAATGTCCCAGGAATTCGTTCTGCCTTTGTTTTGCTTTTTTATGAATCGATTTGCCGTATAGTCATAATTACGAAGCCACAAAAATGAGCACGGTTTCCCCAGTGTCTCAAAGGATAATGTAACATGATGCCTTTAGTGTACAAACAGATTAAATCAGGCTGGCGTTCACAGCTGCACCGCAACTGTATTTGCTGTATGAAATTAATTGGATTCTCCTAAATGTACCGTGACAGTGAATTGCAAAGTACCTGCGAGAGAGAGCTGTGATGATTTCACTCGACTGAGCTGCTGCATCTCAAGCCTGGAAATTCGATTGATGTAGGAGTCGGGGACCCAGTAGCGGTGTTGGGGGTCCTGGGTTGCCGGGGTTGTCTTGCCTGTAAAATGAGGTGCTTAAACACAGGCTGTCATTGATGCGTCACCATAGTGACACCTGTGGCTGCTGTCTGATTGTAGTTGCTGGGGGGGCATTTTGTTTTTATTGCTGGTGGGCTCCAAGATAGCTGTGCCACTGGCAGGCTGTAGACATTTTCTAGGTGTACCAAAGGCAGGTGGCCACATCTGAAGGTGTTGGGCAGCATCCCACAGAATGCAGTCATGGGGGAGGGGTGGGGGGGGTGGAAAATGCCAGAAGAGCGTCCATTCTGTTAGCATCAAACAGCATGGCTTTCTATCTGGCAACCTGTTAACAGAGACTGGAAAGTCATGGATGGTACCATGGGGGGGGGGGGGGGGGTTGCGTTTGATACCGGAGCCTCCCCACCCGTCCACCCACCCTGCAGGTCCC
>JAODUD010000062.1:22853815-22866971 GCA_026784285.1 Stomatorhinus walkeri
TGGCCTGGCAGCTCATGAGATCCTCACACCATCTGGAAGCCAAAACAAAAGCGCCCTTAATTTTCATTTTATTTCTTTTTCCATTTTTGTCGTTTGTTTTGCTCTTTACCCTGTAAGGCAGCGGAGTTGACCAGTTTACCAATGATTATATATTTAAATAAATGACTGTTGCATTAAACCGGAAAAGGATCCTTCTCATATGTTCTTCACACAGAGAATTCCAACCTTGGTCCCACGGAGTGCAGTAAATAGGGTCCATTGTGCTGCCAGGATGAGACCTAATGGCACAAAGTTTACAGAATAGGGCTGTGATTATTGTAGCCCCCATATTTAGGTGTCAAACCCCAGGGTAATGTGGGTTCTTCTGGGGGGGGCGTGCTGCTCCTACAGCAGCTACAGAGGGAAGAAAGTGGAAAACACACCACTGCAGCCACCTCGCCACACAGCCAGAGATTTTCTCGTTAGATGAAATTACCGCCACTAACTTGCACGGCTCCAGCATGAAATTGAGAGAGGGGCCCCCGCCTGGAATTAGCATTCTTGATTTGCTGCGATATGCAGGCTGAGGCTGTGCCTCGGTCACTGCTCCAGAGTCGCGTGCCGCTGAGCGTGATGCGGATAAATCCTGCGCGCGTTTCCGTGCGTGCGCTTTTTTTCCGCCCGTTTTCCTTTGAAGCGCCTTTGTCGGGCCCTCGGCCCGTCTCGTTCCGCACCTGAGCTGCGCGTGGCCCCCCCCGCTAATCAAAAACGCAGCGGCCGGCGAGGCCGCGTCGCAGTCCGCTGCCTCGGGAAGCTGCCTCTCGCCGGCGGTTAAATCGCAGGGAAGAGCATTGATTGATAGATGCGGCATGCAGAGGAATGGGAAGATAAGTGTACCTCCCGCGGCTTACTAAAAGGTCAGGTGCGCGGTGTAATTGGAATGTTCACCGGACGACTCCGAGATAGAATGGATCGTTGTTGGCGCCAGGCCGAGTGGTGCGCGGAACGCCGCGAGGCCACGGCCGAGATGCATTGCCTCGACCGGGGCAGCGGTGCCACCCATTAAGTCACCGCAGTCTTTCGAGTATCCGGGAGGTCGGCCGGAAAGATGCGGGAACACAGCTGGCAGGACGGAATGGCTCTGAAAACGGAGGCCAGACTCTGAGGTGGAGGCAGGAACTTGCCATTGTTGATTTTCTATATTACGTTTCTGTTTGGTGTCCACACAAACAGTATGAAGCCTGTTTTATTGTACGTTGTGCAGTCCCTCCCTTTATGTTCCACATGTGTGGTCCCGCGGCAATAATTTTAGGGGCACCGGAGTCATGTTTGTGTGTGTCTATTTTTTATACAGTTATTGCTTCCTGAGAAACGCATCTCTGATGAAAGTGTGATGTCGCTCTTGCCCGCGACCCGCCGTCGCCGCGTGCCCGCGTAACGCCGGCTCCCGCTCTTAACTCTGAACGTGCGCCACCTGCCCGCCCCCCCGTGGGTAGATGGACACAAAGGGAAAATTACCGGAACCTTCTGCCGCCCGGCAAAGATAAATAAATAAAGGGGGGTGGTGTGGTTTTCCATGCGGATGTCTGTGAGGTAATTAAAGTTCAGTGTAATCTGTAATTCCCAAAGCTGGGAGCGGCATTCTATTGACCCCTTTAGTAACCGTATCTCTCTGCTGCCACCCCCACACCTCGGAGAGACAGACAGACGGGCAGGCAGGCAGCACTGAGCGGGCACGGGCATTGGCCGCATGTGGTAGCCGTGTTGACTGGGTCTGTGGCTGACCATCGTGGGTGAGACGGACACAGAAGACAGCCCAGCTCTGCAGCGGGGGGGGCGCATTTCCTGAATTATTTATCTGCCCCCGGACGCTTTCATTCGGATGCACGCATTGGCCGCTCGCTGATTTCTGCACCTGAAAACCCAGCCGCGGCGATTTTGGTCCAGTACGGCGAGCGGGAGCAAGGGTACGAGGAGCAAGTTCCCCCTGGGACCTCCTCTGAACTCCTCACAAGTCTGCTGCTTCGGCCATAACAAGGCTGCAAGTCGCCGTGCAAGCACGCTCATACCCATAATGCCACAGTGCTGATTATTTCCTCGCACTGCCGCTTCTCTGGTCTCTGGTTTTTCTGTACCCGTCCAGATCCAGGTGTTCCTGCAGTTCTCTCACCCATTGATGCCATTCCCCGCCTTTCCCTCTTTGTTTCGTGAGCTTCTCGGTTCCCGGGTTCCATGCGGAGGTTCCCCCTTGCCTTCGGCTATGGTCTTTGGTCTCATACTCTCCTAATGAGTGCTTGTCAACAAAGCCGGGCACGCGCGGCGTACAGCGAAGAACAACTTCATCCGACAGCTGCCCAGTTTGGCTTGCTGTGAATCTGCTGGCTTAAACGCACCGCAGACTCAGCAAGCCGGAACGCTGCCCCTTGCCAGAGTGTCACGTTAATTTGGCTTGTTTTTCTATCCTTTGAGATTGTCACAGATATACAGTCTCAGAGAAAAATTTAGAATTAAAGACATTTTATGTGCTTGTAAGAGCACGGCTCACAAAACACGTCTGTGCAGAGATGGTAATATCTCCAGATAAACGTGTAAAAAGCATGTTTATGAAATGCGACGGGTGCAGGATTAATAGATTTTTTTTTAATGTTGTGTGATCAGGAGCGCAGGAAGGGCAGGGACACGCGGACATATTCGGGGGGGGCAGCAACCTCACAGGACCCCAATCATACATAAGATTGGGTGGCACGTTGTGGTTTCGTGCACATTTCGTGCCCCAGAATTCTTAGCTACGCCCCCGTTTGTGATGGTGCATGGACTGAATCGGAAGTAGCGCCTACCAGCTGGGCACACTGAGGTATGCAGGCAGGAATTGAAAGCGGAAAAGCAACACTCTTCAGGTCGTCTGTGAGCTAAGACTGACTTTCAGAGCCAGAGTGATTCAGTGAGATTTTAGCTAGATTTAGACCAAAAAGACTCAACCCTCCTTGCAGAGTCCCCCCTAAATCACCCCACGTAGACCCAGTGATACCTGTTAGTGGAAAGTGGGAATGAGGTGAATTTCATCACAGGGAATGCGGGCCACAGGTTGTGGACTCACGGCCCTACAAGATGTGTGACCGTCTAGCTCCAAAACGGTGTACAATGCAAACGCTCTAATGTTTTACTGTGACTTAGTGCTCCGTGCTTCTCTTTACCTGCTTTGTTGCCGCCTATCTTGCTTCATGCTTGGTGAGCTAACACAAAGACCCTCTTATACTGAAACGGGGCGCGGGGGGACCATTTTCCCCACAGCTTTGGTGAAGGTCGAGGCGGCATCGGACGGTGGTAAGGGCCCCCTTTCCCCTCTCTGTTTCCAGCACCCGTGGCCCTCCTCGTGGGGGCCGGCACAGCGGCGATTTGCACCCTCTTAGTGGCGAGCTAAACAGCCTCTGTGTTGTTCTCCCTCACGCCGGAAGAGCACACCGGTTACACAATACGCCCCAGCTGCCTTCCCTCCTGCACCGCCGCACATTCCTGGGATATAAATGACTGAATTCATCACCAATTCATCAGGGAGGTCGGGCTATGCTGTTCTGTTTACAGTGTCGGAAAGTTAATATAAATTTTCATCAGAAGGGGAAGTTTACACATATGATTCTATTTGTCCTTCATTATTAGCACCTGAGTCTGGGCTGGCAGGCGTAATTGTCTACAGGAACAAGCCAAACAGATGCAAGGGAAAGGCAAATAAGCACACCAAAAATAATTTTATGGTTGTCTGTTACAATCCCCTCGCTGGGATTCTTAATCTAGAAAATCAATAAACAATGCGAGCTGGTCGGCTCTGCAGCGCCGGGTCGCGCCACCAGACGGCGGGGGCCGACAGAAGCCCATTGTTCCTCCCGGCTGCCCCCGCCGCAGGCATGGATCCTCGGTGGGGCCCGGCCGTGCCATGGGCTCTGTTGGTTTATCGAGTTATAAATAAAGATGCTCATCGCTCCGCCTACTTTCTTATTTTTATTTATTGTTCTCCAGGAGACTTAAGAGGTTCTGGCGGTGAAGCCTCGGATCTCTGCTGCCCGCCCGACCCGGCCCGGCCCGATGAAGGCCATGATTGAGTTCTCCTCTGCCATTTCCGTTCGGGCTGACCGCTGTGATTCTTGGCCCGGCTGTGGTCAATTGTTTTCATAATATTTCGAGAGATGTTTCATTTAATTACATTTTTTGGTGATGAATTGGCCTGGGCAACTCTTTCAGGAAGTATGTAGTCTGCCTTCCCAAAATCTATAGTTTTTGCTGAAGGTGAACTTTTCATTATTATTATTGTGTTAAGGTTTGTGATAACCTGTGCTGTGTTTTTACTGGCACAGGAGTATGTAAGCAGAGAGGCGTTTTGCGCTCCTGCCGACCCGTCGGCCTTAAAGCATCCAAAACCACCTAAAGCCAAGCAGATCCTGGCTGTCATGGGGCTGGATGTTGGGGAGCCTGAAGTCAGCAGCGGCCCTGGCAGGGTTACCGACCAGCCGGTGCCCGGGTAGCGGCCCTGGCAGTGTTACCGACCAGGCGGTGCCCGAGAATTAACCTGAGCTGCCACGTTGCTTTATGAATGGGCGTAAGCTACAAGTTTCCTGAACAGAAAGCATCAGGAATGCTTTCAAATATAATAATAAGTGTAATAATATGAAAATTACGAGTATGCTTTATCCTAAACAGCCCCCCCAACCCCATGAAGTAATTACCCCACATGGAAATGAACACGGCGCATTATGCTCTTAGGCCATGAGAGGTGTCATGGTACTGCCGGGTCCATTAGTGTCTGGTCGGCGTGGCGGCCCGGTTCTGACGTGTAATGTACAGTGATTGTGCTTTAATAGCGTGTTAATAATGCTCTCATTAGGGGAAGTGGGATTAGTGCAGCAGGCCCTCGCCTCTGTAATGAGCCTCAGTGAGACACGTCTCCTCCCACTGAGCCGTCGAGCGCGGCTGGGACTCCTCATCTCACTGTCACACGCGTGGTGCATGTTTGCACACAGCTTTCCAAATTCAGACCCATCCCTTTTTTTGGCTGGGGAGGGGGGGATGGTCAAACGCAATTAAGCTGCAAGAGAAGCTGCTCGTCCTTTTTTCCCTCCATCTATTTAGCGGGTTTCTCTTTCACTCCCGGACCAGGCACTGGAGTTTCAGGGCGGGGCATTCCTGACCCCGCATAGGCCTCGGAAAGTGTTTGTCTGAATAGCTGTTGATGTTCCTCGGGTGGCTGCGGTGGGGGGCTGTGTAAACATTCCTCTTTCTGTCCTATTTCATGTGCCAGTCGCTGGTATCATATTCCTCCCGACCCCCACTATCTGAAACCAATCACCGGGCATCCATTGGGGCTGTGTCTGCCCCAGTTCCAAGCCTGGCCTGGTGTTTCCCCTCCTGGATGGATATCAGCATCAGATACTCATCTGACTGGGCTGGTGATGTCGTACCTTTGGGTTAAACTGACAGACCTCACTGTCCCCGGCCCTGCAGAGAAGTTCCGGAGGAGCCTGTTAGGCGTAAACAGGGTGCCATTTCAGAATGGCGTCTAATCCGTGCTCTCGGCTCCCGCGTGCCAACTGAGCCACTGCTGTATGCATTGTCCTCCGAGCTCCGCAGCCGTGAAGACCCTTATAGGCTATGTTGCCTGTTCTTTTCTGGGTGTTGCGTCATTTTCTTGTCTCGAACTCTTTAAGAGCCTCTAGACAGCTATGCCGTGGAAGACTGGAACTTTCCATACCCCACTGCTCGAGTCTTTAGATGCCTCGCCCAGGGAATGGGTCTTTTTGGGACCGGCGGTGCCGAGGCAAGCGGGCGGGCGGGCAGCGTTATCCTCCTGGCTCACTGCCCCCGCTGTTCCAGGCGGCCCTAATTACGCCAGGGGAATGTGATTGGTCGTCTCTGGCTCGAAGGGATGTGTGCCTGTATGCCTTGCACTGCACGCGCTTGCAGTTCTGCAGTCCGACAGCAGCATTAATAGGTGAGGCTGGGAGGACGGGCATTAACGAGAGCGTCCGTAGTTTATTTTTATCTCTTTGTAGGTTGAAGGGAATTGTTGAAATTCGTCGTGGCTGAAGTTAGCTGTGTGAAGTGCCCACAACGCAATTAATCCCGAACAGCCAAAGCTTGCTGTACCTCTACGCCCGACTCTGCTCTCTTGCCGACTGGCGGTCTTCATGAGGCGGACCTCAATGTCGCCGGTTCTTCGGGGGGGGGGGGGGAGCAATTCGTCATCAAAACTGGCCAGAGCAAATTGTCCTCTTGCCAGCCGCCTCCATTAACGAGGTCGTTCCTGGGTGGCAGACGTGGCGTCTCCGCAAAATGACGCGCCACGCTTGGGTAGTTTTGAAATTACTTCAATTTACATCCCCCGTCAGATGTATTAGTGGTATGTTTTGAGTACTCAGGAAATAAATTGAAACGGGGGGGCGAGATTCCGAGTGGCCCGGATTCACTTCCCATTAATGCGCTCTTAATTTCATTCTTTTCCAGAGACATGAATATTTTGACTAAGGTTTAAGAAGCGACACACCAACCCTTCAGCCATTCACCATTCTCAGCTATTTGACCTTGTGGCAGACGGAAATCTGCGGTGGCAAAAATCTTTACGCCACCCCCGTCCCCCCCATACTGGTGGAGAGGCCTGTCGGATCACCCCAGCGTTACACCAGTATAATCCTGCCTGTTGTCGGAAAAGGACTTTTGAAGCCACTCCACTTGAACAAAAGAGGAGTAAATGGTAAAGAATGAGGGGTTGCAGGCTTCCACCCCCCCCACAGACACACACACACACACACACACACACACACACTCTTCCAGTGGCTCCTGAAGTTGTGGCCTGGTCCTGAATGCCGCTACCAGATCCTTTCCTGGGGACACAAATCAATGTTAGGACACAGTGCCACTGCCTGCAGTTTGTTTACTTTGGTTTTTGGTGTCTGTCTGCCGCCGATGAGAGCGCCCTCGGAGCCAGTCTGCACTGGCCCCCGCTTTGTCTTTTCATAATTGATCAGGGGTTGGTTGCTTTCCCCGAGGGTTAAGACGTGGCAACTTTTTTTTTCTTTCTGTTTGCTCAGCATCTCAATGTAGTAGTTCAAACATTGTTCACACCAGCTGCCAGTGTAATGTCATATGAGCAACCTGTCAAAGCAACTGTTGTCATGGATACCAGAGAGTTGAGGAAAAAAAACCTTGATTCTTATGGAAAAAGTCTTTCGTTATCTGAAGTGTGTGTGTATGTGTGTGTATGTGTTTGCCTCTGTCTCAAAGAAACACCAGTGAAGTTGTTTTTTTTTGTGTGCGTGTGTGTCTGTGATTTTGTGGGATAGGGCCAGAGTGCTTGTTTTTTCAGCTGTTTCTGACTGCACTTGGCCTTATTTACATTAGTTTCCTGAACCCTTAAGAGCCAGAAAGGCGGTTTTCTGGAGTGCTTGATGTACCTGTGATGAGAGGGTCTCTCACATCTCACATCTTTGGATTTTGTGTGTGTGTGTGTGTGTGTGTGTGTGTGTCATTTTCCCCTTGGTTTTTTTTATTTGTTCTTCCATCTCTGTTTTCCTCTCCACCCTCATCTGCAGCCCTCCTCCTGATGTGGTATCGATCTTAAATGACAATTCTCTCTCCCGTCCAACTGCATCTTCCATTCCATGGCGAGGTGCGTTCCCTAGCCAGATCGCCCGCTTGGGCATCATCAAGCTCCGCAGCAGTATTGTGCTTCCTGACAAATCAAAGTTTTTCTCAGTTCTCGGTTTTTCTCCTCAAATTGCAGTTCATGTTCTCTTTAACAATATGGTTATAGTGTTGGCATACTGGAGTAAATCGTGTGTAGACGTCTGTGTTCTGCAGTTTTCATAGTGGCCTTGTTGAAATTATTTTGGTGGCGGTTGTCTTATTTTGTTTGATAAAAAACTGTTTTCTCATTTTTGACCAGCAGTCACATCGCCACGGAGCACCTGGGATGTCATAGGCATGGTTCAGCTCTTTTACACATTTGCCTTCCCCTGTGAAAGAAACTTAAATTCTCATTCTGAATCCGATTTAATGATCATTTGTTAAATTTAATTATGCCTTATACTTACACTTCACACTGTCTGCATAGTATATATGTATTTATACTACGAAAGTGTAAATGGTAATTTAGCAAGCATTTTCAGTATTGTGTTCACTAGACCAGATACGTTTCAGTGGAGCCTCCGCTAGACCAGATACGTTTCAGGTCCTGAAAGTAAAAATCCAGACCATGATTTACTTTCAACCAACCAGTTTAGCAGAAAGAGTCGCAGTCACAGAGAACTCAACTGGTTGTTTGAAACAAAGTCTTGGTCTGAATTACTATTTTATGGACTTGAAATTTCCACCTCTGCAGTTGAGTGTCCATTAGATCAGATTTCTGTGGACTTTTTGACTTTTCACAGAAGCAGTGTTATGTATAAATCAATTATTATATGTGAGTGGTGTAAAGTGGAGCATTGCTCTGCACAGCACATGCTCGTTTGGCTGAGTGTGTTGCTCGTAAGGGATCCCCTGCCAGGGAATCGACTCCCACTCTGGTTTTGTGTTTCCAGCATGGTCGCTGCTGCGGACACCGGCTCACTCCTCCACCATCTCTCTCTTTTGCAGGCGCTCCAAGCAGCCAGGCATCTGCTTCTCCAGCAGCAGAGTGGCAGCCTGAAGTCCCCAAAGAGCAACGACAAGCAGCGCCCCCTGCAGGTGAGAGCATCCTGGTTCTTCTCATAGGCCCTTGCATCATTCACAGGACCCTCTCAAAGACACACTGGGTGTGGTCTGGCTGCCTGGGGTCCTCCGGCAGAAACCCACATCTTCGATTTTGCATGAGTGATCCTTTTTCCCCTGAAATTCGACCTGGCGAAAGGAATGCCGTCTTCACAATCTGTGCATTTGGTGGTCAGCTTTTCAGCAGCTGTGCAGCCTGGCTTCTGCCAAGCGCCCGGTGGGGTGACCTAATTGTGCCTCACGGTCCTCTTTAGCATGGTCACCAACTTTCATCAGCTGGCGGGAAAGAGATTTTAAATTCGAGACCAGTCTGCACACGCATTTACATGTATGTGATACTTTTATTACCTTGTAAGTAGTCTGTAGGGTTTGCACACTGTCCAAAAGCTTTTGATGTAGGTTTATAATGGAATAATATAGATTTGGCGTAATATTTGCGTGAGCGTGAGTGTCTGCGAGCTCGAGTGTCATGCCAGGTGTGTGAGAGTTGGCAGCCCTGCTTCAGTGATAGGTGGCCTGTCTATGACAGTGTCGACGCTGAAGCAGCCATATGTACGAATGGTCCCTTTAACAGAGTTTGCGGATTCCCCTGTTCAGCCACACCTACTAAATCCAGTAACTAGCTGATTAAGGTGTGTCTGAGCAGGGTAATCTGGAAATTGTGTTGGATTCTGGCCCTCCAAGACCGGAGCTGGCCTTTCATCCATGGCAGGCCTTGCCAGACCTGGGCCTCCACTCCTCCATCTGCTTCCTGGGCAGGACCCCTGACCTTTGACCCCACCTACCAGCTTCGTCATGCTGTCAAATGCATCAAGTCATTTATATTATGGAAAAAGTATTGTTTTTAGTGAAGGTAATCTGTAGTGAAGTGAAGATGATCTTTTTAAATGACTGACCTGTAAATATATCACTAAAATGGAAGTTTGTGTGTATCTATTCATATGCAGAATTTACGTGTGTATGTAACGTTTATTGCTGTTGGACAGAGGTCGTGTTGGAAAGTGTGTTGTTTCTGGAAAAAGCACAGTATAAGAATAATATGCTTTTATGGTATTATTCAGACACAAAGTATAATATAGAAAATTGATTTATGAGCACTTATTACACATTGTGAGTATCTAATGCCAAGCTATGAACGATTTTAAAACTTTCCGAAAGCTCTCCATTCAGGAATCATGGTAAATAAATATTTTATTCCTTCTTTGAAAGAGCGTTAAAAGAGACAAAAGAAGTTGTTTAAAACTGTGAAACTTGACTCTTGAGAGTTAAATCATTTTGGATTAAGCTAAAGGTCAGGATTCCTGCAAGAGCTACCCATGATTTGGAGAATATTGCACTTAATTCCTAAAAATTACACAGAAACAGATATAAGCCTTGGTGGTCACTGCACTGTTAAGCACAGTTTCACCGGGATTGCCGTACACAGGTACACCACACATTCGCCATTTTTTTCCATAATTTGCGGTCTTTCCTGATTTCCTGTATTATTTTGAGGGCACAGTTTCACTATCGCAAACAGAAGTATTCTTTGTCATAATAGTGAGCATTATGGGTAAATTGCTTGTATTTAGGTAAAATCGTTGCTGTCGTGTTTAGTTCCCCATCCCTTTGGGGGGGTGCCGATGTTGCTGTTCGTTATGGGGCCTGGGTGAACTTCCCCAGGAATTCTGTTTGTTTGACTTGGGGAAGACACCGCGTGCCAGAGTGTGGCTCTGCTTCCTATCAGGCTCCACAAGGATGTGTATTGTCTGGGAGCCGGTATTTATTGGCATAAGGCAGGCTCACTGGATATCGCACAGTGCCAAGCCTTTAACATAATGATCTGAAAAGTTCTGAGAAACCAGAGACGCCATAATTAGTCAAATATGTTTTTTTTTCCTCTCTCTCTTTTTTTTGCGAGTGATCTTTTAATTGTGTAAATACAAAAGAATAGGTAATTGAAAGACATGTCCATGACAGAATGATCTATTGTGGCGGGCTAATTTTACCCTGAATGTCACTTTAACTTCCTGCCCTGCTATCCCCTGCACAATGGCGTCTTTATTTGCTTGTCAGAGGTGTGGATAAGGTCATAGTCACACTGTTTTTAATATATTCTTTTCATGACCCTTTTAAACAGCTGATTTTACCACCAAATAAGACGAAATATCTTTTCCTCCCCACCCTTTTTATTAAGGTGACGACAGCAGTGTGCCGCTTCAAATTATGTCAGTAATTAACATATTTTCCACTTTTATTTTTAGGTTTAAATTGCGGTGCGAGTGCGAGTTCTCTTCAGCTAATAAGTGCTATCAAGGAACAGTGGGTTACCTCGTTATGACTTTGTGCATTTAATTAAAGAAGAGAAAATTGGAGTTAACCTCATAGTTAATGTTTTCGCAAAGCACTACAATGCCGACACCTCTATCAGAAGTCACACCCCCAGGTTCCTAATTACGGGCCAGCGATGGAGGGAGGTTATCGAGGCGAACGGCGGCTTTCCGTGAAAGCCGCACCTCGAGTAGCGGCCCGGATATCTGTTAGCGGCGAGCCGTTAGCAGGCTGCCGCAGCATGGTGTAGCAGGTTCAAAGGCCGCCCCCACACTGGCCAGTCCATACAGAGCTGGGGACCCATTGCTAATGGCGGTCCAGAATGTGTGTGTCACGTGAACAGAATTAGCCTCTTTATCAGTTATTCGTACTTCGGCAATGACCAGGTAAATATTTTAGCAACTCTATTTTAGCTATAATTCATCAGTCGTTTGAACTTCTACCAGGTGAATATTATAGGTATTTCATTTTACCTTTGAACGATTTTTCGTTTCTACTAGAAAAGGATACATGTTATAGCTACTCAGTTTTAGCTTTGAACGATTTTTACATTTTAACATTTAAAGTTAATATACTCTTTGCATTCTTAAAAGTATCCTTTAAAAAATGAAAGAAGAAAGAATCAAGGCCAAAAGGACTGTGTCTCACCCAGTGCAGCTGCCATTCTTAACTCAGAAGGTGATTTATTTGATTTGATTTGTTTGATTTGATTTTTGTTCAAGCGCCTTGTTTAAAACTGCTTCCAGCTGCTCGGAGGCGGGCGGTATCCTACACGAGGGGGGGACGCGTGAATCCACGTGCCATTCTCCCAGCATGCTGAGCTGCGGGGCGAGACTGGCGTCGATATGAGCAGATATGTATGCGGCACGCACGTTGGTGTTCTTGGAGAACCGCCGGACCATGACCGACCCTCTCGGTTCTAATAACACGAAAGGACGGTAAATATTGAATATTTACATTTACATAGTCTGTGCTATCCTCGTGTTACCAATATGAATCAATTTGAAGCCAGTGGCTGGCAGCCGCTAGCCGATAATCCCTTCATCCAGCCTGTCTTTTATGAAGATCTTCTGCCCTCGGCACCCTCTGCGCGCGTTTAAATTTGCCCAGACTTCTCTGCAATGCCGGCCTCGCAATGTTGGGCGTGGCTGTATTTTTATGTTTTATTTTCCGGTCCCGACACGTGGCCACTCTTCATTTGCTCATCCGTTTGAGGAGGACAGCCCTCCAATGTCGGGGCTGAACTATCCCACCGCGTTGCATTCCGCTGGCTAGCAAACAGCCTGCCTGACGGAGCCGCCCTCTATCGTCATAGACTCCACGCTCCCTCTATATTTACACGACAAGACTTTTGTTCAGCCAGCATCATTTGGAATAATATTCTTTGCAAGTCATCACAACCAGCAAAAGCAATGCAGGCCCCCCCCAGTTCGTTAAGCGTGCTCCAGAGTACCTCCAGGGGAGCAAACCCGCAAAGTAGCATTGGTTTTACTGGATGTAGGGTGGGGGGGGTGGGGGGTGGCAGTGTGCCTGTTCTCTTTGTTTATTGAACATGAGGAAAGGGAAATTATCCGTAGACAATGTCATAAATTACTCACAAGTATGAGCATTTAAATGCTACAGTTAGTCGCCTTAATTACGCGTCGCATTAGCATCCGGATGCTTCCACGTCGCTAATTCCATCCGGCGGCATCGGGGCACGCAAGCGAGCTGTTTTCTGCATTTGCGTAATTTGACAGGTCTATTATTACCCAATAAGCCTGTGGGAGCACTCAATAAACACCTATTTCTGCCGGTAAATCCTCCCTCTGTCAGACGGGCCTGGCACAGATCCCCGCGGCGCCTGAGCACCTCCGCTGCCTGCCGCTCCCTCACTGTCGCAATATCTGCCACACGCCGCACATTGACATTTGAAACACAAATAAGGAACAGAAAATAAAATCAAAACAACGCGCGCCTGGGGAGGGCGAGGTGGTGGGGGCGGGGGGGGTGCTAGTTGAAGGGCGCAGGATTTCGGGGGCCTACGGTGACGGCTATCCAGCGCCGGTCTCAGAGGAGTTATTGAAAGGCCCGGCCGGCCTGTGCTTATTGTTTGTGGGTTTTGATGGGGGGGGGGGGGCTGTCCTTTGCTGTT
>JAODUD010000062.1:22959915-22970162 GCA_026784285.1 Stomatorhinus walkeri
ACCAGGCACCCACTGTGATGGCTGCCAGGGTGCCCTGTGGTTCTTTTTCAGATTAATAACCCTGAACGGAGGAGTCACTTTTACAGAAAGACCAGTTTCTCTGCGGGTTGGGGGGGGGGGTGGTTGGGGGATAATGTCAGACCCCCCCAGAGGCAGCACAGACACCAGGAAAGAAGCGGCCAGAGGGTGGTGCCTAATGCTGCCCCCTTCCGTGATTTGATCCCTCTCGTTCGGCCTGTATTTTGTCCCCTGGTCAGTTTTACTTCGGCAGCGGTTCTGTTGACTCCTGCAGTACCAGCAGAAGTTCTTTAAACCTCATCCATAGTCCAGTCCACCATTTAAAGCAAATTACATCAGGACAGGGCTGGGGTCCGATTCAGTACAATTTTGCCTATAAACTAATGCTAATTATAGGCTAATAATTATCCCATGGTTAGATATTATGATTCTGGGAGCAGGTTCTGGTGAAGGACATTACCGCCTCACCGCCTCACGGCTACTGATAGTGGCCCCTCACCAGCATGCCCCCCCCCCCCCCCTTTGGAGCTCCGGGCTGGTGGGGCCTGACCTTTACATCTTGGAGCCGAGCTTGATGTTGATCCAGGGGCCAGGCAAACAGTGCCCTATGCAGCCGTCCCCACACCCCTCAACCCACCGCCAGGGAGCGGGTGAAACACAGAGCAGCTAACTGCACTGTGGAGGTACGTCCTGTTCAGTGCCCTTACCAGAGTCTTCCTCTGCCAGATCCCGCTTTAAAGCGAGGTGGCTTCGATAACGCAGAAAAAATATCCATAATTCATTCATGATACTGTTGTTTTATCTTGGTCTCATTAAAAGTAAAAAAAATCACAGTTACCAGAACATTGCACGGAAAATAATATGAACTGAACGTGTGTGTATATTTTGCTAAAATCAAGAAGATGCAGCTCCCGCTTAGCCACGGAATCAGACATAATTCCTCCTTTTTTTCCGCTGTCCTAATAGATCAATTTCTCTATATAAATTCGTCTCGAACGAACTGATTAAACAGCACAGTGTCTCTGCGTTGAGAGGCCCATTAGACATTTGTGACAGTAAATTACAGCACATTTACAATCCAAATGAAATTTCATAAGGGAGGGATATTGGGAACCGCCCCGTCCGTCTTCGAGCCTCCCTGCCAACGTCTTTGTCTCTCGCCTGACAAGTGCATCACATCAGCGCCCCCTGTGGTGGACTACGGCACCTGCAGGGTCGAGTTGTTTGGACACTCTTTCGCTGGTGTGCTGAATCTCTGCCACATCTCCAGTCAGACCCAGCTCTTCCCTTCAGTGGAGGGCGTCTGCGTCTTTCCACCCAAAAGGGCGGGACACCCGCCTGGCCGCCGCCCCTTTTTGGCTCACTTTTTTGTTGCCGTTCGCCCTCTAAATAATGAATCATCCAATCAATTTCTTTCTCTATGTTTTGGGCCCCTGAGCCTGGGGTGTGTCAAAGTCAATTCGCTTGATCTGAAGGGCCGGGATTAACCTCCCCCCACCCCCACCCATATGCAAACCTCACATCTCCATGGTGGGTCCAGTGCAGGCCTTTACAGTCAAGCACCCCACTTTTTCCCAGAACAGGCTGTTGAAAGATTCCTGTTAGGCCCGTAATTTCGGAACAAGGAAGCACAGCAGTCTGCCTGTGTAATGAACCAGGCCAGGGCAAGACCTGTACAGTAGAATCAATGTAATGGGGTGGGATCCCATGCCCCAGAGAATCAGGGGCTTGTTTTAAGCAGAGATAAGTACAGAGCCCCCACCTTCATAGTTATGTCCACCTGGCTTTCAGGGCGATGCATTTCCCGTAGAGTACGGATACTATAGCAGGAAGAAGCTCTGCAAAACTGAGCCTCGCATCCGTGTCCTTCAAAGGTATTGGTCACGTGATGCGTGTAATATAGTTAGTGGTTACCGACTAGTGCTGGTGAGTTTTTGTGATTCCTTAGCTGTTTACATTTTTTTTCTGCATGACTTGCATCAGGGTTCAAGGAAGCTTCTAGAAGCAAGCTGGGCGGAACTGACATGTGATCTTTATAGCCGTGAAGAGGCAGCCCATCCAGGACATGTGATTTGAAGATATCTGTCTCTCACCTTGTGAAGTCGGCAGGTGATACTCCATCCGTCGGAACAACGATGAGGAGAAGCAGGCTTCTGAAACAGCACTTCAAGCACAAGTGTCAGAA
This sequence comes from Stomatorhinus walkeri, assembly GCA_026784285.1. NCBI lineage: Eukaryota > Metazoa > Chordata > Actinopteri > Osteoglossiformes > Mormyridae > Stomatorhinus > Stomatorhinus walkeri. The sequence goes on from JAODUD010000062.1 coordinate 22,962,119, forward strand.
TTTACACTGCTTTTTGTCTTTTCTTGGGGGTGGCTTAATCCCTGCATTTTCGTACCAGCTCTACGGGAGACAGCCTCTTGCTTGGCCGGGGATCGTTTCATCTAAAAGGTGTGGCTAGCTTCTGCCATATAAAGATAACGGGAAACTGCATTTGGAATGATTTCCTTTGGCACCACAAAAAATTTGACAAACGAGAGGTGACTTTGACTGGCAGGATCACGTGGGCCCTCTTCGCTTGTACCGACTCCGGAGTTAATCTCTGGAGGATTATCGTTAATGTCGCTACACAGACTCTGCCCTCATCAACCCCAACTGCCTGACACCAACATGGCCGATATCAATATGGCTGACACCAACATGGCCGATATCAATATGGCCGACACCAACATGGCCAATATATGTATTCAGATCAATTTTTAAAGCATGTAGTGAAGGTACCACTCACCCTATAACGCTAGCACCTCCACAGGCTAAGTGGGACCATCGTGATAGATAAAAATCATAGGAAATCCATGTGAATGTTCCTATAGGCCAGGTCTCCATCCACATGTAACCATGGACACCCGTACGCCTAAAGCCACCCCATACCACCCAAGAGGGGATCGAAACATAACCCACACAGTGCCTTTCACACTCGGCTTTGCAAAAATTCAATTATACCCATTATTCAGTGCTGCCTGTCATGTTACCACCTCTTCTGATGGAAACCAGACCCACCTTTGGATGAAGTTCATTGTCAACAGAAAGGTTGGTTTGCAAGGTCATTACTGTGCCTGAAATATGTTTACAGTATACATGCTGCATGGCACAAAAGCATATTTGTTGACATATAATTTAATAAAAACCTAACACGTTATTTGTAAATTACCAGGGGCTGCGACGATATGTGAATTCTGGTCATATTTTCCAGTTTGTGAAAAACATCTGAATATCAAGTGCTTGTGAAAGGCATTTTCAAATTTTACACAGATTTAAGACCGTAAAATCATTTTGAATGCAACATAAATATGTGCTGAGATGTAATGACTCTCAGCACAATTGGAATATAGTACTTTTATGATATAATATAAATGTGTGTACAGTTTAAATGGAAAAATTAGCTTATCAGATGAAATATTCCGCTCTGTTCCTTCCAGTGCTTCTATGGGCAGTTCTGTGTTATTTCTTTAAAACTTGGAAAAGCAAAGAAGGAACCTAAAGTTATTTAAATGATTGACCTTTTAAACAAATGTCTAGTGTGCATCATATATTTGTTATTATTAAATTTAAATGAAGTGTGCTATATATAACACTGTTGCAGAATATCATTAACCTAGTAGTGTTAACCTCCACAAATAATTAACAAAGTATTATTAAAAAAGACAATTAATTTGAAGTGTGAGGCATTTTATTGCTTTGTCCCCTTGGGTTGAATGCGCAGAAATCGCTGCTGCTCTGCCGTTCCATAACATGTATTCGCTCCATATATTGTGCCTTGCGTTGAGTTCTGTAGTGCAGTTCTTTTTTCCCGAAAATGTAGCGGATAAAGAACAAGTGGAATCAGCAAGTGTTTCCCAAATCGAGCAAACTTTAAGCAATACTTTGTTGTCTCCTCCCCGACCTCCAGGTGAGAATAGCACAGACTGTTGATAACAGGAACATCGATTCCACGCATTGTAAAGGTGGAGTTTATGTGATCATTACATCAGACACATACAAATTTAATAATAATTTAAAAATCAGTAAAGACACATGAAACCGTGCAAAATAAAACTAAAATAGATTAAATTATTTGCTGAAAATGTAAAAATGGGCTCAAAATGCGATGTTGCTTCCTTTTAAACAAAGCAGAGTAATGAACAATAGGACAAGGAAGTAACACCTCTCAAAAGAAGACTTGGAACCAGTTATTGATGAGGTGGGCAAAAATATGTTTTAATAAATTATTGCAGTGTAGCCAGCATAGCACACGTGACAGTAAGAGCACAGCAGCATTCAGGGGGAACTCTTACAGCTCCCATGGACTTGTGTAGGCACTAGAATCGCACCTTCCACATGCCCAGAGCCCCCCCTACAGCAGTGTGTGTCTTTGGTGTGCAGTGTTACACCTCTCCTGTTTGGGGGTACCACACTGGAATCAGCAGCTATTGGCTAAGAGAATACCTACTGTCTCCCAAGAACCAGCCACCAGCAAACACACCATCCTTTGCCATCTTGACACTCTAATGCTGGACCAGATATAAGCATCATGTGTCCTCCCAGGCCCCTTGCCTACAATCTGTAAAATATCCTGAGATTCACATTACTTAGACAATTAGGTCTAGTGCCAAGACCCCTTTTCGGCAGGTGCAGGTGGGATTCAGTAGGATTGAGCCAATTTTACTGTCATACAAGGCATCCCCTCCTGCTGGAAACTGTATGCAGTTGTGCATACGATGCAATAGAATGCGAGAATGTGATCGATACATGCACAGATCTGGACACAGTAGCATCATGGATGGTCTGCAAGAATCTATTGGTGGCATAGAAGCAGAGAGCTATCAGAAGATACATGATGGACTGAGGGCAAAATTCTGCTCTGCTTCTCTTTTCAGTTTATCCTGCACCAGATCAGGAGGCTCAATATATCAGCCCAGGCCAGCCTGTATTTCCCTATGAATTGTTCGTTGCTGAGATGGTCCGGGGAGGAGGGGGGGGTTCACATCAACCCACAAACCAGCATTTAGACCAGTGGCTTGGTCTCAAAGGAACGCCGTCTTGGTTTAGTTGTAGTTCTCTGCCATTGCTGGTTGTGAGGGGTGATTCGCCTTCCCAGTTCAGGATGTGACTGAACACATAGCAAGTTTGATTGGTTAGCTCATTATGTACCGTGGTTGCTGAGAATTTATGAATTGGAATATTAATTGGCCATGCCCTGTAGGACATTGAATTGGAATTTGAATTGGAATGGGAGGAAGAAGAATTTAATTCAATTTAATTCAAAGAAATTACTCAGGAATGTCATTTAATCTAGGAAAATATAAATAATTATGCAATAAATGTACTTTCTAGATGGTAGATGTATATATTGACCTTATATATGTATTAGTGAGTGTAGTGAACTTTATACTTGCATGATTGTACAATCAAAATTGTGTAATTGCTTTAGCTCATTCTAACAATATGGATCTGGATTTTGTCGACCCTCTGAGTCCTTTTCCACGGGCAAACATTATTGTTCTTGCATATATAACAGTTCATGTAACACACATGGCTATTCCGGCTGGTGCCTGGCACAGGGGGTGTGACTGATGGGTGCTTTTTTCCACCATGAATTTTCATAATCGTGGAGTTGGATTCAGTGAATGCTGTTTATGTTAAACATGTCATTCGTATTGGAATGTTCAGTATTGTTACAGGTGCACGAACACTATGTATATGAATTTATGTAAAATTAATCCCATTTTAATTGTACTTCCTTATATTCAAATTTGAATTGAGATTCTGCACCCTGTTCTCAACCACTTTCATGAATTGAATTTGAAGTTCAAGGTCATTCTCAATTCAATTCTGAATGGTGCACATCTCTGTTATGTACTGAAATTGCATGTAGGTATTAAAACAATGAGCCCTTTTTGTGCTAATTTACAATCCAATGTCATAGTTTTATTCTGCAACATTGACCTTATTGTTATTAGCAACATTTTTACCTCGTCCAAAAAAGAGCATCGATATGTTTTTGCCATCTGTTTTGGACAATCTTTGTGTCTCTGTGATTGGACAGCAAACAAAAGTTCAAATAAAGAACTTTACTTATGAAGGGTTCTGAGAAACACTCGCTAATTAACGATTTAAGTGCTAGGTAGCCAACTACTTAATGTTACAAAGCTTTCAGGAATCTCACCACAGGTAAACAGGAAGAAATTAAGTAGTTTATGTCGGTTTATGTTTTATTTGACAATTTACGGGAGAGCTGCCCTTGCCACAGTTTCTTAAAAACATTTCAAACATTCCTGTCAGCAGCGACGTGTGAAGCAAGGCGGCTCCAGCTTTTTCTAGTATCTGTCTGCTCGAGTCGCGTCGCAGCCAGCACCGTGGCGACAACATGTTCCGGAGGGTTCCGCAGGAGAGGACTTTCTCCAGTTTAAACAGCAGTAAGTGGAGGAGGGAGACACTGGGTGTCCCTGAGCGAGGACATGTAGCAGGGCCACCGAGTCAGGCTAGGGGACCCTGGAGGGCCCAGGGAGCAGTGAGAAACCCAGCCTGAGACAGCGGCGTGACGAAAGGGAGCCCCAGACAGGACTGAAGGCCCCTCGTCTTCACCAGATGGCCCTCGAAGATCTTTGCTCAGTCGGCCTTCCGAAACGAGGTGAGAATTTCTGAGGTGACATTCCTTAACATGGGTATCCCCCTCAACTGGACGGAAGGTCACACCAGACCGAGATCTCATAGAGACGCTTTGCTGCTCCACCTCCTCATCACCTCCTCAACCAGACGGCTAATGACCCGCGGCGGCTAACGATTTCCCCTGTTTGGTCCAGAGCACAAGTGTCTCGCCCCCATGAGCAGTAAACACTTGGGCTGCTGAGAGGCAGAGGGCTAACTGCTACTTAACCCTAACGCCCTGCATTCCCATCTCCCTGGGTCGCATGTGTAGCTGTCCATTCCAGGCCTTAACAGATGCTAACTTGTAAGAGTTTTTTTTTTGGGGGGGGGGGGGAGTAATATTTCATATTTTTTGCTTTTTTATTATTTTCGCACAACTTACAGTACCTTTACATAGCTGTAACATGACAATATTCAGGAAAATTTCTCTTAGCATGTGGTGGCATTGTCTGAGGTGTGGGGGAGTTGTTGGTGTGTATCGATATGCAGAAATGCTGGATGCAGACGTGTCTCATCATGTGACCAGTGCCCGTGTGCTTCTGAATGGCCTCCACCTTTCAAAGCGCTTCATTCTTCAGCTGCCCATACTGCACAGGAGTGAAGGTTTGGAGAAGCGGCACCCTTTGAGCACGAAGCCCATCGCTGCTCCCGCAAGCTTGAAAGAAAGGCATGGGAGATGTCTTCAGACTGGCAGATATTAGGTTTACGTGGGGTGTGTTAGGCCAGGAGATTGTGAAGCTGCTCTCAGTCGATCTTGCTTTTGAGTAAGTGGGAAAAAAAACACACAGCTCTCTTGGCGCTTCGTAAACCCCTGGCAGGCTGAAGCAATGTGTCTCACAGAGCAACACTTCCCTCACAGGGAATGCCCTCCACACAAATGGGGGAGTGCATAAGTATGTCACATCTTCCCAGCAAGCTGCCTGCATCCCCTACCACTTCAGGTCTGCATGCAATATTTACTCAAGTCTGGGAGTGAAACTTCAAGGTCTGGTCATTTGAAAGAGCAGGCAAATCACTGATTGTCTCTTGTCCTCATAAAAGAGAATATTTTCTAGGACATCCTAAGAGACAGATCAAAACACGCTTTCTGAGGACTGACACTTGCAGTGGTACTGACGCGTTTTATGTGAGACTCATTAATAAAGATGCACCCCCGGGGAGAGAGACAGGGGAGAAAGTGTGTGTGTACAGAACTTTTCCCCCGTTTGAAATGTCAGGTGCAATTTCGAAGCTGTGATCTTCAGATAACAGCATTCAATCACCCCCATTGTGCGCCTGTTTACCACGTCTCCATACCGATTGCCGTGTCAACGACAGGTGTTTGTGTTTTAAAGACCGACATTGAAAGGAGTGCAAAATCAGTCACAACGCCTGCACCCAGCTGCGTCTCTGCCTCGGAATCGCATCGTTTAGCACCAAGCCGTGCAGATCGCTACGCCTGAAAGCGGATGTGTGTTTGAGGCCCTTGTCTTCAGATTAAGATCTAATTTAATTAGCTAGCAATTCCTGCTCGGTGCTCTTAATTGTTGCTAAGTGATATTTCATAGACGTGCACCGAAAGATTAACGTCATTAGATTGCTTATCAAAAATCTAAGCAGGAAGCTGCTGTTTGGTTCCGGTGAAGCATTAGACAGGCTTTGAGGATGTTTAAATATGTAATATAAACTCCATAAATACACAAATTTGCAGTTATTAAATGTTTCGTGACTGCGTTGCATCTGTCACGGTATCCGCGGAGCGTTATCGCGCGTGTCACTTTCTGCGTGCCCAAGTTCTGATCGCGTGGGCCGTGTTTACGCTGAAAACAGCATGGTTTGTAAATAATGCAACGTAATTTATGCAGCCCCACAGTGCAGTTTGCGAGCGCCCGGGATGATAAATGTATTTAAACTTCCAGAGATAAAAAAAGGAGCACTTACTTAGAATGTAGCTTTTAGCTAGCATATTAAATGTGTCACCCCGTAAAATGAAGTCTTGTAAACGCTTTCAATATTTATGTTTTGCTATTTGTCAACTAATGTCGGATGATGAATTAATGAACAAAGCTCTCAAATTGCTGGCTCTGAGAATCGTGTTTGCAGCACATTTATTTTTTAACAGCCCCCACCCCATACATCAGCCCCCCCAACCCCTTACACGAGAGCTGCAGTGGAAATGAGCAGATTGTGTTGCTTCGTGTCGTATGATACCATTCATTCCTCGTAAGGTATCAGTTTAGCCTTTTCAAGTACCGATGCTACAAAAGCCAGCACACGAGCGGCAATTATCTTATTAGCAATTAGCCTGATGATGAGGAATTGTTGTGTTGTTGATCTTGTGATCTTCATTATGAGCGAGGTTGTTACTCTTCTGGGGTGCACACTAAGCATCCACTGCATTAGTGTTGAAGCGCAGCGCGTAGTGCATGAAAGTATTAAGAAGTGCAAAGGTTATACTAACGTAAGTGCTTACAAATACCTATGCAATGCTGATGTAGGCATGACAAGGACCTTATGCAAAGCCCCTAGAGTTACATTGTTACCATGTAGGAGTGTTTCTACTTCATAATGTTGTATCCTTTGTGGTTTTGAAGTCTCCGTGGGCCTTGGTTGTGGTACAATCCTGACATTGGGGAGTCTTCATTGCTACTTCAACAGACGTTGATGGTAATGATCTTTGGTGAACGAGGAGACACCCAACACAGGAATAAACATGTGGGATACCCCGCCGTAGTGTAATCTCACAAAAGGCGTCGACGAGAACGCTGCCTTCCTGTCATGTTTGGCACGTGTCTCCGTGTGCCCCGATCCTCTGACCGCAGAAATTAAGCTAATTATTGGTGATGGGCAGCGTCAAGTCAGAGAAGAGCACAGCTGGAAGGAAGCTGCGGCGACAAGGTGTGATGAAGGCTCACAGCTAGAGCAATAGGCCCTAGATTTAACCCCAAGTAAAGTCATTAAAATTAAAGGAACCTCTCATCTGTAGATCTACATCTTTTCCTATAAATGTCATGTCAGAAGCCACAGGATCTGAGTGCCACGTAAAAAGCAAATAGTTTGGATCTTATAGTTGTAATTTTTGCATTTGGTTATAGTTTATGGCCTTTATCGACAGCAGCTTACTTTGCTGAGGGCTATTTCCAAATTTTCATGATGCAAAAATCATTGAGTGTTTCTCTATGTCATTTGGCAAAATTAAAGTCAAAGTATCACTACTGTCATGTTCAGCTGTATGATCCTTGGGTCATATGCTGAGATGAAATTATGAATTTGTTGGTCACAGTAGACGAAGAACTGTGACAGATACAATACAAATATAAAACACCATCCATCCATCCACCCATTTTCTGTAACCCATTATCCTATTCAGGGTCGCTGGGGGTCCGGAGCCGATCCCGGAGGCTGCGGGTGCAAGGCAGCTGAAAGAGTGATGATCTGATAGTTTAAACATGACATACTGAGATGGATGTAAGATGTCAAAAAAGACAATAAAAAACTGTGTGTGTGGGCGCCCGTGGGTGTGTGTGTGCGTGCGCAAGTGTGTACGTGTGTGTGTGTTTTCCATTTAATTTTTTGAACCGTTGGTTCAACTTTTAAGAAATTAGAGTTCTAATGAGTTTGAGAACTGAGGTACCACTGTGTGTATATACACTGAACAAAAATATAAATGCAACACTCTTGTTTTTGCTCCCATTTTTCATGAGATGGACTTAAAGATCTA
>JAODUD010000062.1:22970262-22992107 GCA_026784285.1 Stomatorhinus walkeri
AGATCTTTAAGTCCATCTCATGAAAAATGGGAGCAAAAACAAGAGTGTTGCGTTTATATTTTTGTTCAGTGTATATACACACACACACACACACACACACACACAGACATGGCGAAGAGTTGTATGGGCTGGAAAGTGCAGTAATAGATTATGGTCTGAAAATATTTGTAGAGAATTATAGAGCAGCTATGCATAGACTTCTTATTGCAAAGATTGTATGATGTGTGTGATGATTATGAGGCCATATGACCAGCTTCATATACATACATGTCAGAATGCAGGTGTGCGGTGCCCATAGGGCATATCCATCTAACATAAACAGTCATGGTGTTGTTGGGTATGCATCACATGAAAAGTGTGTTACGCTGCAAGACCCTAATGTATTTCTTCCATGTTCCTCCACTAGAAATCACACATGTACGTGGGGTGTCGGAGGAGGGCCGTAGCCCGTAGTCTTCTGCATTGTTAGCTCTTTCATTAGGCCTTGTGGAGAAGAGCGCTGCCATTGTCTTTTGTTGTTTAATTAGCCAGCTAATGTTGTTAGTCTGTGCGTCAAACCCTTCATTTGTCTTCCTTAAAGAGCTGTTCTCTCTTTTCCCTCCCAAGGAGAACCCTCTGCCTTAAATGCGTGTGGAAACACAACGTTAATTAAATCCTAATAAGCGCCGTTTGATAGCAGCTCATCAATGGCCGCGGTGAGATCGTTAGGACCGGCTGAGGGACCCCCCCGGACATGTTTCGGGTGGGCTTCTTATTAAAATAAATGCCTTTTCACCGATCTTTTTCCCCTCCTCGCCTCTGCGCTTCCGCGACATTTTACTCTATCGGCCAAATGTGTAAGCGGATAATATAGTTTGTCGTACATGAAATTTTAGTCCCTTATTGATCCCGCCAATATTCCTGAGCACTTAACCTTTACATTAGCCAAATATGAAGCGGTTTACTCTATGTGTGTTTTTGACTGCCTCCTCTGGTGGCATCCGTGATCAATAGCACACTGTGCTGTGCAGTAAAGGAAGTGTCCGAGAAGGACTCCCACGTTAAACCCGGAGTTCCCATCAAGCGGCTATATAAAATCCACTGACAGCCATAGCTCAGAGACAGCAACGTCGCTATAAGTTCCAATTCAGGAGCACTTCAGCCCTATGTATTTCACAGATTGCAATTTGGCATGATTGGGCACCGACTGTGGCCATCTGATTGGGCGAGAACCTTAAGAATAATGTTTTTAGAGCCACTCGTTAAACCTCCTCTGCATTGCATTGCTGGTGAGTCAGGAAAAATGAAACGTTTCTATATAGCTGATGCTTGTGCTCAATCCTGCTTCCCTTTTGTTCCCTGGTGCGCCGTGTTCGAGGGAACAGGAGGGGAAGAAGAATGCTGAGTTTTGGGACTGAAAAAGATGAAGCCAGCTGTTTCTGGACAGATAGATGTATCGGAATATCAACAGAGACACAAGCAGTTGGATGCCACCGCCATCATAAGGGACAGCTGTGGTACTGTCACCATCATAGGGGATAGCTGTGTTACTGTCACCATCATAGGGGACAGCTGTGTTACTGTCACCAATGTCTCAAGGTTCCCATCCCAGAAATTATTCCATACTGCAAGAAAATCTCTGCAGGGTGGCAAACGGGACCGTGTGACGGTGATTTGGCTCCTGGAAAAGAAGTTTGTTTTCCAGAAGTTTCCCTTCTTTGAGTTGGATGGGGCTGCGACAGGGCTGTGACCAAGACAAGGATGGAAAGCGGGGAGCTAATTTCATGGACGAAATAAGCCAACGTGACCTTGAGTCGCCTGCGACGGACAGGGGAAGTGTCAGTGTGTGTGGGACAGCCGTCGCCTGATAGCTAGGTTATCAGTTTGGAAAACAAAACAGAAAATCCAGCAGAAAAGGGACAGCTGGAATCAATCAATACAAACCTCCCCAGTCACTGTGCCTTGAGCTCCCCAGACTTTATTTTTTTTTGCCTAATTAGTCCCTGGCCTCCTACTACAGTTCAACTTTGCACGTGCATCTGTATGTATGTGTTTTTATCTGGAAGAAAAGGTAGCAAAGGCCTGCCCGGTTAACACAGGGCCAATAGAGGCCTGCTTGGTTTAACACAGGGCCAGTAGAGGCCTGCTTGGTTTAACACAGGATCAAAATTATCTGATTTTATTACCGTATTTTTGTCATACATGTGGGTAAAACAGCATCGACCATTGTGGGATGACATCAGAGTAGACTTAGAGATGTGACGGAAATAGATTCCTGTGTCAAAGCTATAAGGCACCCTGCCATCTTGTCTGGATTTGTCTTGTTTTGAACCTGCGGCTATGTGGTAATTAATCTCTGCCCTGGGAGAGTGACCCTGGGCCACCCAGTAGCCAACAGGCTCAGCATAAACACATGGGACACATAATTTGGAGTTACGTGTTCATTTACCTCGACGCGACGGCCTCCCTGTCACATCCCCCAGTCCTTCACCGGATCGCCAGTTAAACAAATGACAGGAGTGTATGAAATTTCCCTCTTTATTCCTGAAGGACATCTAAGGCTCCTTTAGCTAAACCGGAGATACTCTCGACCATCAGCTAAACCAAAGAGACACTGCTCGCCATTGGCTAAACTGAAGAGACACTCCTCGCCATTGGCTGAACTGAAGAGACACTCCTCACCATTGGCTGAACTGAAGAGACACTCCCCAACACTGGACAGCACCCCTTTGCTTTGCTGACTTTCCTCTGATTGGTTGTCGCCGATGTATTTCCACCTGCCCATCCCGCCTCCCCACTCTGTATGTTTGCACATTAGAATGTATTAACGAATAAAAGGACGCCCTACTCTTTAATGCAGATAATGTAATTAGCACAGAGCAGATGGTTATTAGGAAACAGCGGCGGTGTTTTTTACGTCCCAGATGCCCAGAAGAGGAGCTGGGGGACATCCTCTGGTCCAGGAGAAGCTGTCTCTTGGGTTAGTGTGAATGCTGTCTGCCTTAGGGTGCCACTGCAAAGTAAAGGAGTTGAAATAAAAAAAAAAGTAGATGAGATTTGAATAAGTCTGATTAACCAAAGATTAGGAATAGATTTCGAGTAGCAATTTGGTACTTCAGCACGGAATATCTTTCATGTTCTTCTGCCTAATGACTTATCCTGGGAGTGAGGGGGTTAAATCATCTTTTTAAAGTGTTCTGGATCAGGGACTAGTGTCCAGATTAACTGTTGTTGCTCCTCTGAAGGGTGGAGGAGTGGAATAACACCCTGTTTTTGAAGGGGGGGGGGCATCTTTCTAAGACATCCATGATTTGGTAGAGGACTTCTCAGCCAAGCTGTCTGGTGGAGGGCAGGACCGTGGCAAGGGAACCTCGGTGAGCATGTGCCTGAGTGACCCCACCCTCCAAGGCGTCCCCGGCCAGCATCGGGGCCAAGAGTACCACGTGATTATCCTGATGGGGACAGGGCATTTTCAGGTGTAGCTTTGCTCTTGGACTGATGTCTGGAACACTGAGTTCAGGGTGACTTCTGAAGGATTCAGTTAGCTGGTGGATCTGGTTTGCTCTCCGCTCCCCACCTTGCCTTGCTTGATTACCCAGCAGGACAGTCACCCATCCATCCATTCATCCACCCACCTATCCCGGTCACATGGTAGCCTGGAGTCTAATAGGCTGTTCCTCTATCTGTTTCTATGGCTGAGTTTCTATGTTGTGGTTTTATATTTAAGGTGTGGCTCAGGGAATTTACCATTTTAAGTTTCTGGTCACCATTTGACCATCACACCTCCTCCTGGCTGACAGAGCTCTGGTCTTTTGAAGTTTGCTCTGTGTAAAGTAAATAACTGGGACTTCCTAGTGAAGGCAGAGAGAGTGGAGACTGGAGGATCCATAAGGATATGGAACACAGGCGGTTTTCCTGAAAAATCTACTGCCTGTGATTTTTAAGTCAAAGTGACAGTGTCATTTCTCTCCTGTAAAATGAACCTTTTGTTGTACGCTGTTTTTCTGTTAATCTAAGCAGAAGTATGGCCCCAGATTGTGCGGGGAAATATGTTAAACAATGAGGTCAATGGCTGAGTTAATTAGGTTTCAAACTCTAAATTTACTCTTTCTAAAAGAAAATAGATTATTTCTTCATCAACAACATTTAAGGCATCATTAAGGGAGTTCTGCTCCAGCAGCCTCAGGTTAAAATTTTTAACAAGCGCTTCAGCACCTAATCTGTGTTATTGCCAACATATGTAAACTCCCCGATGCTAATTGCGTTCAGCTGCGAATAGAACAATATCTAATTGTCTGCAGGATTAATTATGCGCACGTGCAGACCGCGTCTCTAACCAGGACCCTCATAAATAATAACAGGTATCAGCAAACAGATGAGGGGGTATCCCTTCTGTAACTTGTGCTGCACTTTAAGTGTACTTCTCCCCCCGTTTTCCGGCTCTCGTCACCGTGACTAATTAACAAGGAGCCGTAACATTGTTGCGGTGATTTGTTTGTCCTGTTTTGCTTCGGTCCGTTTCAGCGTGGCTATTTAATATCACAATAAGTTACTATTATTGCTTTTGTCTCTTTGACGCACGGCTTGTTTAATTGCTTCTGAGAGTAGCGGTCTCTGTAGAAGTGCAGGAAAATAAGACCGTGTTTGTCAGACTCGATGTGATAGGTTTTGACTTCAAAAGGAATACAAGATGTAAGGGAAGGAATTGTTTTCCTTTGAAAGCGGCCCGTACAAATCGCCGATTCCTTTCTTCTCGCTTATAACTTGTCACGGACATTATTGGAAACGGCCTCAGCAGTATTTCTCAGATCGGCGTCCCAGAACACGCTGCATGGTTACTACGCACTGGCAATGTGTAATTGTCCAATACGGAGAAAAGGTGCTGAAACTCCGGTGGTGGTTACCGTAAACCTGAATCATTAAGGCAATGCTGGTGTTTCCTCGTGTAAAGTTTCCTTCTTCAGACTGTAATGACCAGCTGGTTATTGTTACACTGCGCCCGATGTGTGCTGATTCACTGTTAGGCTTGTATGAGATCATTTCACAAAGCCGCGGTAATTTTCTGGCTTCTTGCGCACATTTTACGCAGTAGAGGAATTGCTATGCAACATAATAGCGTTAATACTTGCGGTGGACCGTAACCGCGGCGGGGAGCCATGTTTAGCCGCATCAGGCACCGATTCTGATCTCTTTTCTCCTGTATGCACTGTTTGTTTAGACAGCGCGGTTTATTTTTATGTGAATACTGTTGTACAATTCTGTGTGTTTATACTTACGGCTATTTTACAAGCCTCTTATTACTAGTGTCTGGCCTGTGGGGTAATGTTTATATACGTCATCGTTCCCTCACCTCTTAATTTTAAATCACCATTTACCTGTTTTGGGGGAGTGATGTGAGGCACGTGACAGGCAATCGTGTGTGAGTGAGCGGGAAAGACAGCGGGGACGTGACGGACGGGGGGCCGGCCTTCTTGAAAAGCCCCAGCACTGCTTAAATGAAAGTAGGGGTGGGCCGCAGCCCAAACGGGGGTTCGTGAGAGTGGCGCGTTTGCATAAGGAATATTAATACTCATCAATTTTGTATTGACCTTTTTCCCCCCCAACCCCCCTTTACCCACCTCCATTCCACTCTGCAGTACAAACAGCAGGGCTCATCATTTAATACCCCAGGTCAGGAAATATGGAGGCAGAAAGACAGGCAGAGGGTAGTTAATGAAAGCGGTCTAACACTCCCGTCAAACCTTTAAGTGCTGTATAATGAGCTTCCCCTTCTGAGCTCTTTCTTCTGGCCACCCCTCCCCCCACTGTCCTCCTCAATCCCGCCCCTCAGTCCCGCTCACTTGGGCCACAGTCTGTTGGTGTGCATAAATCCTAGCGCCTGACTGGAGGTGTGGGTGTGGCTCAGCCATTGATTGGCTCATGTGCCTTCTGACAGTACCTTGGATGCGACGCATCTCATTGGTTAAGGCCTGGAGGTCCTGGAAGGTGACTGCTCAGCAGCTGCAATTAGGCCGCTAATCGTGCGTCCCGCCAGAAATGCCTGTCTGCTCTTCCATCATCCAGTGCCCCCCTGCATGTCACTCTTCCTGTGTGTGTGTGTCAGCGTGTTCATATCATACGTGTGTATATGTACATGTGTGTATTTTTCCTTCTGGAATATGCATTCACCTGATTCGTATGTTTTCAAAACGTGTCTTTTCCCAAAAAAAAGGCATGATTACGACGAAGTCAGTCAGCTCTTTGCTCAGGACACGCAAGTATTTCTGCAGCGTTTTACTTTACTAGTTGGTGGTCTGTGCCGTTTGCGTCTCTTTCTTCGCTTGGCTGTAAATCCTGGTAGTGTCCCACTGCAGGACTGAGGGTGAGCAGGCCAGCACCTCACCCTGATTTATCATGGTTAAATTAAGACGCTCTTTCTCCATTGCCCGCCTGTCCTACAAGTTTCTCTGCAGGGTTGCTGGCTTTAATGTGGTTAAGGATGCTGACTCGTACCCTGAATCATTGCTAGTTGAAATCTTGGCCGATCAAGTTTCCATCTCTGTTCTCAAGCAGGGTGGTACCCTGGACTCCACCTGTCTATAGGGCTAAAGGGACAGAGACTGTGAGCACAGCAGCTACCTGGAAAGTTATGTGTGAGTGAATGACCCTTGATTTCCAGAAGTGGACATTTCAGGTCCTGAGAGTACAAATCCAGACCAAGATTTTGTTTCAACCAACCAGTTGCGTACTCTGTGACTGTGACTCTTTATACTTAACTGATTGGTTGAAACAAAATCATGGTCTGGATTCATATTCTCTGTACAGGAGATGATTAACAGCAACTGGACCTGAACCTGAAATCTCCACCTCTGATTATTTAGTCCTAATGGAACATCACCATGCTACTACTACGGTCCTGATAAACAACCCGCTTAATTAACGGCTTTTAATAATAATATCCAGGCGCTGGTGCGCACTTCGCTTCGATTTGCTTTAATCAATGGTCCGTTTGGAAATGCAGGCCTAAATTGCATTTTTATGAGGCCTTCACCTACTGGATCGAGCGGGAGGGTAAACAATGGTGATTAGAAACAGGGGAGTGGAACCACATTCACACGCCGGACCCATTTCCAGGCACGGCTGTGTAAAAAAGACTCGTGAGAAATTACATTTGTTTTGATTTAATTACAGCTGTGTGCTGGCCAATCAGACGTGTGCACATGGTGGGCGCCTGGCTCTCTATCTCCTAAGGTGCTTTTGTCTTATGGGTGGCATTCAGATATGAGGCATGAAAGGGGTCTGTTTTGAGGGCTACTCCTATTCTGTCTGTTACTTGTAAGCTCTATAGACGAGTCCCTTATTTATTCTCTGTGGGAATATTCTCTGGAAGGTGGAAGAGAGTGGGTGTCAGGTAGGCAGGAGCCAATCAGGCCCTTATTTTTTGGTCACATGGTGTATGAAGTAAGCAGAAGGGTTCTCGAGCATTCTCTGGGTCCAAAGCACCCAGAAAGCAGCATGACGGCCGTGCCCTATCTGCCTTGGCCGTGTTGCATTCCCATCATGCACTGGTTTGGGTCACTGGTCACAACTAGTGCCCACCTGTGCCTGTGGACTGTGCTGTGAAGGGGGGGATGCCGTCTCTGTTGACCCACTGTATCGTAGGAGCAGAAGAAGCCACATCATGCTGAGGAGCCTGATAGCGAAAGGAGACCTTTTCCAGTGACTTCCTGTCGCAAGAACAGACTGTTTTAAAAGTAGAAGTCTGTAACTTTAATTCCTTTAGTTCCCACCCCTGCAACCCCTCCATCTGACTCCCACCTTCCCAGTATGACTGAATCAATTGAAGACCCTGTAACTTAATCTAATGACACCCAAGAGCTGGGTGCAGCAACTTTCAGTTACTGGGGAGATTTTGGGGGGGTCAGTTTGGTTTTTAATAACCCCCCCCAAGCTTCGCTTTGAGAGGAGCTCTCATCTCCTCTCTGCCCGCTCCCAAGCAGCACATCACCATCACTAATCCTGTGAGCACTGTGGGAAGAATTATGAGGGGGTCACTTTATCATTATTTATTATTTATTATTGCCAAGGGACCTTTGCTGGAAATACACTGTCAGGGGGTTCATATGACCAAGGAGGAAGGGAGAGGGACATTTTGGGGACAGCAGTGGAAATGCGTTTAAGAAATGCGGCAGGGATCAATGAAGCTGTGCGTGAGTCGGGACAGGAAGCTCCCCAGGAGTGAGTCATGGATGGATGGATGTCAAAAGCAGGTGAACAGGCTTGGCTGAGCCGAGTGAGTGTGGTCGTCACCTGACTGCCACGCCCCCTCCCCGGCATCCTGCCAGACATTTACCCAGCATGCTCTGCACTTTCCAAGCACCTGAAAGCCTCTCTCAGTTCCGGGGTCGTGCACTGAGCCCAGTCGAAAGTTAGCGCCAGTCGCAGCGCTCCAGGCATAAAGACGAGGCCAGCAAACGCCACAGGCTGGTCGGCGCCTCCAGGCCCATGCGGTGGATGCCGTATCTCTGTGTGCCCACGGTTATCATATCTGCTGAGTCGCCCAATCACGCTGGTGTCAGCAGGTAGTCAGTGCCGTTTGTTTTTTCCCGTCGCCCCCCTCACTGAAAGCCACCATTTTGTCCTCCCCGTGGATCGTTTGTCTTTCGGCCGAGGACCCGCTCTGATGCGCCTGTTCCTTCAGACGATTATGAATTCGGAGGCACTCATCTCAAAACCCGGTGATATTTACCCGAGCCGCAGGTTCTGTGTAAAGTTGGCTTGTCATCCATTTCCATTGTAGTGAAAGCACCACTTTCTGCAAGGAGCTGACTGCTAAAGCTTTTTTTTTTTTCCATCCCCCCTCTTCGACTTCTCCTCTGCTCTCCAATGGCAACGATCTGTCCTTCTGCCATTAATCATGCTTCCATGCTGCTCCTCAAATGGGACCCTCACTTAACCCCCCCCCGGACACTATCGTAATGAGTCGCCCTTATTTATCCCTGCTGTAGGGCTGTGTGTGGTTTAGGTGACTGTCCCCCCCCCCCTCAGTCCGGAAGGTCATCAGTTCAAATCCCGTATCTGGTAGAGTAATATTATCATTGCTGAGTTCGTAACCCCACAATCTGTCCCAGGGGTGCTGGGAATAATCGCTGACCCTGTGCTGTGACCCCAGACTGTACTCTCACCTGTGTGTGTGTCTCACAGGATACGTAGGATATATGAAAGCCAAACAATTCTTATGTAGCTGTGCTATCATCATCATTAAAAACCTGAACAGTTCATCATAAGAGGAGCTAAAATAAAGCGTCATGCACAAGCCTGCTGGGGGTTTCCCAGACTTGAGGGTCGTTTATCGGTCCCGCAGCTGCTAGGTTGGAGCTCTGGATGGTCTGCCCTCATTTTCAGACTCTTCTTCCCCTATGAATGTTCCTGGAAAGTGACTTCCCCAGCGCTGGTTCGCTGAGGAGCGCCCCCACAGCCGCACGTAAATCACCGCGCAGCAACGCTGCAGCCCGCCGCTCCTGGCAGCTCTCCTGCCAGCAGCCTGACTTCCTCACAGCGCCGTCTCTCCTCTTCCTCAATGTCAGCCCCAGAGGCAACCGAAATTGACGCATGCCCGCGCTCAGATGTCACTGGCACGCGTCCCCTGGTCCTCTCCTTGAGCAGATGGTGCCACCATCTCCACGGTGATGTCGCTCCGTCGGAATGCGCCGCGCGCCCCCCCGGCCCGGTGTGACAAAATCATTAATTGACGTTGTGTAAACTAGCAGCGAGGAGCTTCTCTCAGCGTGGCGGCTTGTCGGAAGCTTACACATGTTAAAGATTAATCTACTGCCTTCAGGTAGGTTACATGGAAATCACTGTTTGGGGGGGGGGGGGGTTCTCACTGTTTTGTGGAGAGAGGAGGGGGACCCATTAGTTTTTCCTGGGCAAATTTGTTTTGTCCTTCAATGGTCCTTTGAAGGCAGGGCGTTTTAAGCCGGAGAGGAGTAGGAACTGACCGCATTTGCTATGGTGTCAGTGTCTGTTACGACGCCGTGTCCATCGTAAGTCTCCTTGCTGATTTTTTTTTTTCCAGCCCTGACAGCATGCAAGATGTCCCCTATGTCCATTGGTCAGTACTGTGTCATGTTGGTTTGGAAAGCGTGACTCTTACTGGCGGAGGTGAGAAGACATTTTGAGCCCATGGACCATGAGACTTTAACACAAGTTCTTGTGAATGATAAGCAGCAGCCGACAGCCTTTTTGGAGAAACCATAAAGTCACCCCTGAAGCCAGTGAATCACATAATATTTTGACAAAAAAGACGGGGGGGTCGCTGAAGATCACCCCCCCAGCACCCTTAATTTTAGCACCACTGCTTATCGGCAAAGACATCCTCATGCTTTATTTATGGATGTTTGCTCCCCCTGTTTTTAACCCCCCCGGTACCACGCGGAGACGGTACTGTGGACTCTCCCAGAAACACGTGTGAGTGTGATTGTGACGCTTAGAGCGACATCAGCCATATGTCAGTCATGCATCTGTCTTTGCATTCTGTCTTCTCAGGGAGAATCTACTCCCAGCCCCCCACCGCCCAGTCCTTTAGCTGTTTGCACCAATCACCTGTGGTGTCTCTCCTCAGAAATTAGGATTTAGTTGTCATACTACTACCCAGCATGCACCTCTGCTCTGGCATATTAAACCCAGGTCCGTAATGCTGTTTCCACTGATTTCACCCAAACACAAAGAAACTCACTTTTAGAAATGAAATACCAAATTAATAATAGAGTTACATGAAGGCACTGTCAGATATTAGCAATGCATTATAAAGGGATAAATAATTAATAACTGTTCCAGAAGCCCAGAAATAAAGAACATTATTTAGTTCCAGTCGCTGTTAATCATCTCCTGTACAGAGAATATGAAGTTGACCCGAGTCAAAGGGGCACTTTCCGTCTCCTCGATAACATTTTATTCTCGGCTGGACTTTTTTTCAACCTAAACTTGAATTTACTCATGCTCCCTTAACCCCTTCACTGCTCTTCTCTGTCCATCATCCAGGCTATACTGTAAACCACACACTCTTGGCTGCATGTCACTCCCTCATTCTTGTACTGTGTTTACCATAGTCTGAAAATATCTCAAAACAGTGTAAATCGAGAAATTTTGAAATGGGGGGGAATCATTTTGACACTTTTTCTACATTCTAAATTCCACATTCTCCACAGTGTCCCTGTAAAACCCAGCATCTACAGATCTTTTGAGATGTTCCTCCATCCTCACAGTGTCCCTGTAAAACCCAGCATCTACAGATGTTTTGTCCACGCTTCTCCGCAGTATCTGTGTCACGTGTGAACTGATCTCTCCTTGTTCATTTTCTCGGCCCCTTATTTTCATTAATCTTTTTTGAGAGGCTTACACGATCTGTCCCAGCCAGGGCTATTCCCACAGGGTGAGTTACTCCCGAGGTCCTGCAGCCCTTCCCCTGTATCGGTTTGACCCCGCCTCTTGTTTGCCACTTGGTGTGTAGTGCGTTGCTTATTTAACGAGATGCGGGGTGACTTGGATCCCGGGTCGGTTCCTCCCGTAGCGGCTCTGACACCCTGCCTGAATAATGACCCTCATTATGGTGCCGCTGACAGCTCTTGAAAGGCCTGATTTATGAATGCGGCGCATGACCGGGCCCCCGCACCGGCCCCACATCTCGGGGCCCCCGCTCCTGCAGCGAAATGCTGGCCCTGCTGGGGGTTACTAAGCTCCTCGCACTTCTCTGTGAGCAGGGCTGATTTTCAACCACTGCGATCATTCATTTTTAGGACTGCTGTTCTTCAGTTTTTCCCGCGGTTGACGTGGTCGACGGAAACATGGACGGGGTCGAGAAGCGTCGACCAGGTTGGATTTTCTTTTCTGGAGAAATCCACAGAAATTCTAATTTTTGTGTGATTGTTTGTTTTTTTCCTATCCTCCTTCTCCTGTCGTGATCAACAAACACACCAGCTCCACACAAGCCGGCATGGCACCTAAGGACGATCCTCCACCCCCCACTACATTTTCTGGTCAGTCCTTCATGAAAGTTTCATCCTTCCCATGAGGTTGACCCTATACATATTAACCCTTTTAAAAAAATCACACATATCAAAGGGTGTGTAAATAAATGATAAGGTATATTTTTGCCCCAACAGAATCAATTAAGGCAATGAGGAGCTAAATCTCTCCGAGGTGTCTGGGCCGGTGGAGGCCTTGAGATTCCGGGCGTCGCTCTTCTAGGGGTGGTATTTCCAGTGGATATGCAAAAATCAGGAGGCTGATGAGCCGTTCGCCAAGATCGAGCCGTAGCCGCGTGTCCGGATCCAGAGGCTCGCTGGTGATTTACCCCGCCTCCTAGACTTGCCGGGACGGGCACCTACCCTTTGTTTGATGCAGATGCCCGTTTGACCAACGCGTCACATGTCGGTGTAGCGGTAACAGAGCCTCGGGTTGTCTGGCAGTTGCGAACGAGGGAAGACGCCAGGCTGGGATCAATAGATTCAGCCTGTGCTTCAGGCATTTGGTCCCCCACGTGTGCGTACACATGCGTGCCAACGTGGAAACCGTCATACGGCAACAAGGGGAGGGGAGCCCAGAATTCTGGCGGGGGTCATGACCGGACCACATCCTGTATCTAACTGCACTATCAAGCTGAAATAGAAGCTGTCATCCAATCAGAAGTCTCCTCCGAGCCATCTCCATAATCACGCCAGGCCTTTGCACCGGGCCCACGTGGTGCAGAAACCCAACACAGCGGGGCCCTGTCACCGGTGCAAGGTTAGATGTTGCCTGATCATTAAATAGGCTGGTTCATTCGATTTAATCGTGCTCCGGTTTTATTTTCTGCCCGTTACCTTATTGCTCCTTGCGTGTCCGTACCTTCAGGGGCAGCGGGCTGATATTGGGACGTCGGCCTGGAGTTCATATTGGAAGAGGACGTGAAGCCCGTGGCGGGCAGCGGGGGCCTCGCTGGCCCCGTTCAATAAGGGATGCTAAAAGGCTGTTTAAAAGGTGAGCGTTATGCTTTATTAATTTTAAATATGCATGAGATTTCGGAGCAAAGTGGCGCAGATGATGGCGGAAGGCGGCGGCCATTACTCCTTATTTTGAAATCATAAATAATTGAAGGCAGGGAGGTAAAAATCACAGGAGGAGCATGGAGAGGGGGGTCCGTCTGTGACCCCCAGCTGACCTGGAAGCTAAAAGTGATGTTGTGCAGTGGATAGACGGGTGACTCGTGAGCAAACAGGGTAGGTGGCCTGCATGTGATCGGGACAGGGCAGAGTAATTGGTGGGTGTCAGGGGGGTGTTCACCCGCATACACCCCCCTTTAGGACCCACACATGCTGTACTCTCCCCCAGTAACGCAGAGGGGACCCTTGCAGCTCTGCTCTGCTGGCTGACCTGGATGGTGCATGATCCTCTGGTCACAATGCATCGCTGTAAAGCAAACATACAAACAAACAGGAATTCTATATATATTATACAGTATATAATCTCCCAAGCTCTGCACTGAGTCTTTTCTTGCATTTTTTTCATTTATTCAACAGAATTTTATCCAAAGCGATGTACATTTTCAAGAAAGCAGGGCTAGACAGTCCCTGGAGAACTTGAGCAAATTTAACAAAAGTTCTTCTGGATTGCATGAGAAATGAGTGAATTTTGGTTCCCGGGACCGCAACATATGATGAGGAAGTTTGACTTTAGGTCACTGGTGGTCTTATCTTAAAACAACAGTTTGGGTTTAGTGGTTAACTCAAGGGCCCACCTGTGATATCACTATGCGGACCCTAGGATTTGAACCAACAACCATCTGATTTCAGCAGCCTAACCCAGTAAGCTACACACACTGTATACTTTATCTTTAAAACTACCTTTCCTCTATGATCATTGTTATCGTCCCTTCATCTCTATAGTGGGTTATTTTCACACCAGGTTCAGCACCCGGCACCGGTCGTTATTTAAAGAGAGATGCCAAGTGGATAAACAGCGTACATTACCAAGAGCCCGGGGCTCCTCTGCTGTGATAATGCGCGCCGACTGTAACTTGTTTCACGGCTGTCTTTTCGTACCTGTTATTTACCGCCGTCCGTCCCGCCTTTACTGTCTCCCTGTCCCTCAGCTCAAGTGACACATCTCCTATCTGTGAATTTTAATTTCAGAAATGTGCCATTATGCCATGCAGCCCCGTCGAAGGCCACTGCGCCCTCGTGATGCATCGTCAGCTGGGCCGCTAACGAATGGGCCTCATAACCAGCAAATACTGTTTTAGCTGCAATTTTATTAATCCTCCATCCAGCAATTCCTTTGCCCTGACAGCGTTCCCTCAATTTATTTCAGGATGCCGGCTTTTAATCTGACTTCCCGGAGCGGGTGAGCATGCCAGAGGTTTGCGGGTTAACACCAGTGATAGACACATTGCGAGCCTGTTATATTTATATATTTGTATATATTTTAGCATCACCATTGTTGTGCTTAATGCACGAACAAGGATATTTGCCAAGTGAACAGTTAGCATTTCAGGGAGACATTTAGAGAGTCTGAGAAGATGGAACGTGCTAGCGTAGCATTTATGCTACTAGAAAAAAAAAAACTACCTCTCCTATCAGCCACAGAATACACTGCAGATTGGCAATTCTAAGCCCCCCCCCCCCTCTAACAAAAAGTCACCCTGCCTCCCTGAAGTGTTGACATGTTCCAGGGTCCCTTTCTACACCTGGGCCCCCTGAATCATTCAGGGTGTCGCCCCCTGGGTTGGAGCGAGGGGAGATATGGGCTATGATCAGTTCTGGGAATGGTGGGTGAGTCATTGGGGGTCAGTCATTCTCAGACATGGTAAAGATTGCCAGTGTGAGTACACTTTAGGTACTGGGGGCAGACAGAAGTACGTTTCACACAATCATAATCCTAGGATCAGAAACATGTCTCAATTTTTGTTGATTAGAGTGACAACACTTTTTATCACTGAAAAAAACCATAATGAAATAAGTAAAATAAGTGGATTCACAGAACTGGACGAGAGCTCCTTTGGCAGTGTGAAAATTAGCATAACTATGGGAGGCTTTTTCCCCCACAATGCACCTCTGCAGTGCATCATAGCCCAAGAGCAGACAGACCTGTTAATAAGCCTGCATCTGCATTCTGACTGTGTGCTTTGTCTCCCTGAAGCTCTACTCGGGGATTTTACTAGAACCAGAGGTGAAAATTTGTATAGTTAACCTTTTCACCCACAGTACACCAAAGGATGTCTAAATATCAGGGGCACTTTAGGTGTGGAGAGCTGGTTTACAATTTTAGCCTTGTGTACTCCATGTGCAGATTATAAGTGCTGCAGCTGATTCGCTGAGGGGGGGAAATTCTAGATGAGTGTCTGAAACGAGCGCTTGAATTCCAAAGATGGAAGCTGCACAGATCCTCCTCCAAAGCTCATTTCCCGGTCGACCACGTCGCCCCTTGTTAGCGCGAGTCGCTACACAGACTACTGAACACGCACCTCCATCCTCTCCATCGCTGAAAGCCAAACTGGGCTCGCCCACTAATGTGGTTCTAGGTGGACATCATGGTTAAGAGGGGGCGAACCTCCACAGGAAGACGATGGGGCCCGCCCTGGGAAACAAGCCAGGCCTGAAGTTCTGTAGGTGCTGGTACATCCAACAGAGAAGCTGGATCGGGACCAGGTCTCAAAACAGCCAGTTTCTGTACTCGGTTATGAAACAGAAGGAAGGTGGGGGGCATAAAAGGGGCCATAATTCATACAGAGGGGACTACCTCATCATTAGCCAATGACATGTTTGGAATTAATGAGTGACAGGGAATGGGGCCAATCATCTTTCAGCTGGGGCCAGTACCCCTGTGGCCATACCCCTGGGTTAACAGACTGTACGTTATGGTGTTATAGACATTTCTGGACTGGAGTCCATCTAAGCTTGAAGTTCGGTAGTGGAACTGACCAATCGCGGCAATGGAATGATAGATTGGTCGACTAGATGGCATATGTGACACCAGGCAGTGCGCTCCTTGAGGGAGGAAGTGTACTGTCCACAAGTTCCCACCCATCAGCGGCATGTTCTGTGCTAAACACAGTCGTGATTTCCGAGGATATTAATAACGAACAGCCTCCCGTAATTACATCCTATTGGTGAGGGGCCAGGTTGCAGGGATGAAAGGGAGCGGGGCTTCTATTCATTATGACGTCTTTAATTTCTAAGTGGTTATTTTCCTGATCAATCAAGAATCTAAGAATCAGGTGTGAACCTGCCAGGCTAAGAGAGAAAACTAGGAGGATGCTCTTGGCAACAAAACTCACAGTTAATTAGAGTAACTGACTGTTTATTTTAACAAAGATACGTATATTTAAACGTATTGGCCTTTACACATCGATGCATACACCCACCTTGCATAACTGCGCATCCATTACCTTTCCTAGGTGAACCTGTCAAAGGAGGATATTAATTCTTGGTAATTTTAGTCTGATGGAGTTAGCGGCTGTTTTAATTCACCAAGTTCCTGGATGAAGAGTTTAGCGAGCGGGACACTTTGACGGCGAGGGGGTGTAACTTTACTGTCATGGCTGTCACAGATGAGGGTCCCGGACGCGTTTCGGCGCTGTCCATGAATAATGTATGTTTTTTTAAAGCGTTCCTCTAATTAGCCGGCGAAAATAAATAGTGCAAACAAAGTGCCGGCGAGACGCGTCTCTCCGCATTGTTATAGTGCGAAATTGAGTCCTTCGGGCTGCAGCTTTTCATTTCCCGATAAGATTAACCGCGGAGTCGCAAACAGTGACGATTTGCATTAATAAAAGAGAAGGATCCACAAAAACAGATTGTATCAATGTTACAGAGTGTTGCAGGTGTATTCACGGCTGCTTTTCATGTCTTTTCATATCGATTTACCGCTCTTTAAAATGAATTACAGATCAATTGGATCACCTGGAGGCGGACATAATGAGTTCCGCAGCTTCGTTTATATGCGCTTTTCTCCGACTTATTTCAATGGCGAATCTGCTCGCTTTCTGCCGTCTGCAAAATGATCTTTATCGCAAGCAGTTTTGCTGGACGGCTCTGCACCGCAATGTTATTACGCGTGAAGGCGAGCTAGTTTCATGTGGCTTTTCCTTGCTTGTGTCTTTGTAAAGTTTGCCTGCTTTGATTCAACGCCGAAGGTGGAAGATTTTGCTGATCGCACATGTACCGCGTCTACAGCGCGATGTAAACCAGTCGTCTGTGAAATTATCACAGCCTGTTGTTCTTAGCAGACATCAATATTGATTATGAAATACTTAATCGTGATTGCCACAGGTCCTTGTCCAAGAACGTTGATTTTAAACGTTGTAATGATTGGTAGTTCGTAGTTTTTAGGGCGATGTTTAGGCTACAGAAAATGTCGCAAATATATAAAAGAACCTATATTTTAATGCATGGCTCTTAAGTACAATTTTGTCAATTCAATGCTTTGTTTCCTGCTATTTGAACAATTTCCCAATTGCCCCATATTTCCCTGCGCCCCCAGCTTGACACAGACGTTGTTAATGTCATCGGCTCCCCGCATCACACCCGCCTTTTGCGGATAAGATTGGCCACCCCTGCAGATATATATAAGAAAGAGGACCCCTCGCTGTCCGAAGCCCCCTGTCACCGCTGGCCGGCTGAGACTTGCAGTGTCCCCAGCCCAGCTCAGAGATGCAAGCTGCTGACACGCAGTACCCGTTCCTTAGGAGGTGGGTCGCATCTTTTCCGCATTATTGCCTGCATTTCTGCAGGTGTTGCACGAAACACTCTCACCGTAACTGCGCGGGATAGCTGTACACCCACTCTGCCGCTGTGGCCGAGATATAGTTTTGTCTCTTAATGAGCACATTCATGATATAGTAACTTGAAAAAGTTATTTCCACCAGGGGCTAAAAGTCCCCTTGTGATGTCATTGATTTCATATGCGCCTCGCAGTCCAGAGTCTGACTATTATTATACTGAAGGACTTTCATTAAGCAGGTCTGCTTTAAAGGTGAGTATACGGCCTCGCTAGGATTAAAAAAAATTGCCGTACCCCGCTATTAAAGTCTTCCGTACTGTACTTATCCCGCTGTTCTTCTCTTTAAAAACGCATCGGAAGGCTTGTAATTTATTCAGTCTCATTGAATCCACTAATGTACACTATCAAGTGCCAGCGTATAGAAACAGACCTTTGATTAAATGTATTTGAATCACAAAGAAACAGCAAGCTTTCCCCCTTTCTCTTTTGTTAGCGGGCCTCTTAGTGTAATGCCTGGGCTGGCTGACTTTGCTGCCTCTTGTCTGAAGAGGCTTTGGCACTGGCCTGGACAGAGGGGCTCTCTCACTGCGAGCGGCAGGATTAAATCAAGTCAGCCGCTCCGAAGTGTGTGTGTGCGGGATGTGAGACTGAGTTAGCGTAATTTAACGGTGTTTACTCAATCTGTTTGTGAAATGAGCCATCTGATGGTGCTTGCTGTGGGTGACAGATTATACCTATAAAGCAAAACGTCTTCTACTGCCCTGAGAATCCACCCCTGCACTTTATTAACGCTGCTGTTTGCGGTGGATCTTGTTAGGCGCAATTTACACGGAGATGTACTCGGCCGCAGATTGTATTCGCTCGGTTGCGATTGTGTGACAAGTGACCAAATCCGAAAATCAGACCAGCGCCGCAGTGTGCTGCTTCTTACAGCAGAGTTATGATGATCTTCTTCAGATGTTGCATTTCCCGACGGTACGTTGCAGTTATTGCACCAGTGTAGTTTGGAGTTGCCACTACGCAACTGCATGTCAGTTTGTGTATCTGTACATACAGTAAATTCCATATTATTCCATCTGCAAGCATTGAAGGTCAAAACAACTCCGCAATACTTTCTGAATATGAAACTGCATAGTTGCTTTGAATATATAAATCTTTTAAGTAACGTTATGTAATATGCGTAATGAATTATGTAATATGCATAATTTTAAATATTTGAATTCTGTAATGAGTCTATTTTTGAAAGCATCTATTTTGGGAGCTTGATAGCCAAGATCCTAATTGCGATAAACATATGAAAGTAAATGTGAATTAGCATATTTCTTTTATCAGCATAAATGATTTGACCCAACATAAGCCTTAATTGCAGGCAAATTAGTTGCAACAACAGTGATTTCGGTTTCCCCTTTAAAGTGTATGCCTTTAGAACGCGCAGATGAAGAGAACAGCCAGATGTTTTCCCTAATCTTCTCTTGGAATATTGCTTCTGGCACCCTGAAATTCTGATTAGCACGAGCTTAATTGCACTAATTAAACTACCGTACGGGGAGGTGCAGGGTGTGTAGCCAAAAGGTAACGCTAACTATGGTACAGCACAGCGAGAAGCATATGCCAGCTCAGGCTAAGAGTGACTCTTACTCCATAGAGTACAGCATCACAGGCTGAGTGACTCTTACTCCATAGAGTACAGCATCACAGGTAGCACAGGCTAAGAGTGACTCTTACTCCATAGAGTACAGCATCACAGGCTGAGTGACTCTTATTCCATAGAGTACAGCATCACAGGTAGCACAGGCTACGAGTGACTCTTACTCCATAGAGTACAGCATCACAGGCTGAGTGACTCTTATTCCATAGAGTACAGCATCACAGGTAGCACAGGCTACGAGTGACTCTTACTCCATAGAGTACAGCATCACAGGCTGAGTGACTTTTACTCCATAGAGTACAGCATCACAGGCTAAGAGTGACTCTTATTCCATGGAGTACAGCATCACAGGCTGAGTGACTCTTACTCCATAGAGTACAGCATCATAGGTAGTGCAGGCTAAATGTGACTTACTCCGTAGGGTAAGGACTCACACAGACTAAAAATCAGCAAAGGCTGAGTGACTCTTATTCGATACAATATAGCAGCAGAGGCTAAAAGTGACTCATCAAAAGTACAAAATTGAGAAGGCTAAAGATAACCCTTGCTCTATACCAGCGGTGGCCAGTCTTATCCGCAAAGGGCCGGTGTGTGTGCAGGTTTTTGGGTTAACCTGTAGATCAGCTGTTCAAACCCAGGTGTGGGGATCCTTCAGCCAATCAGTCCTCTAATTAGTAATCTAATTAGGGAGCTGCAGCGAAAATCCGCATACACACCAGCCCTTTGCGGATAAGATTGGCCACCCCTGCTCTGTACACTACAGAATTGCACATGCAGAAAGTGACTTACTCCATGAAGTACAGAATCCAAAACCTATACTATTGTCCAGTAAACGTTTCAGTCATACAGGATTTACTCAAAACCTGCATTATTGTGCTGTGGTTTGAGAACATTAGATATGGATTGGATAGTGAACAGAAGAGTGAATGACAGGTGTATTGAGGTAGGTTGTTCTTCCAGGCTTGGCAGAGCCTAGGCAGGGCCAGGATCTGCACGACATGAAAAGTAAACATGAAAAATAAAGGTACCCATTCTGTTTTTTGGGGGAAAAAATCAGAAGGTCATGCAAAGACAACAGAAATGCTAACAGGAAGTTTGGAGCTGTGGGTGTTGGGCTGTCAACCAAAACAGCAGGTCTTATATGATGTTGGGACTTGGAGAGGGTGGAACTGAATTATTGCCCATAAACATGGCCACCTACCTGTCTTTCCTGAGATGGACACTCCCCCACCCCCCCCCGGCCCACATTCTGACACTTATTCTTTGGCACGGATATTATTATTTGAGTGCAAACACTCTTGTCAAATTTAGTACAAATAGTTATTTTAAAATGATGACATATTCCAGGTGTGGAACCACTGGAACGGACAAAGGGAATTATGGGAGACTTGTACCGTCGTTTGCAGTTTACACTTAACTCCTTTTAGCTCCCGGTAATGCTTACAATATGGGGGGGGGGGGGAGACAAGGCCAATCAAGACGTATATGATGGGTCCAGCGGGGGGAGCTACGGAATTGGGAATGTCGGACGTGCCCCACCACCCTGCCGGTGAGACGTAGAGCTCCTATCAGGCTGGCCTTTGGGGACGTGAGGAAAAGGCATCGGCAGAAAGGAGGAGAGGAAAAGGAACACAAAGGTTGCTTTAAAATTCACCCATCAAACACATTAAAGCCCCGTGTTTAGCTATGCCAGAAAAAGCATGTATATCTATGTAAGTATCTCACTGTTTGCATAATAGATTAGAAATTAGCATTTTTGTTCATTTCCATGTGTGCACAGTGCCCAGAAGAATTACACTCCATGCATATCAGATCAGCCTGCCTCCTATTCCGCTCAATATATTATTTGACAATCTAAAATTTGTAATTTGCATGAAATTGCTTAATTAAAATACAGTCACTTGGGGTATTAATTTCTTTGTCTGACAGTTGAATGCGCAAAAGGCAGTGGGGCTGGATGTAAAATCCTGTCAGATAGAACTGTCAAGAAAGCAAAGAGAATTCTTCCTCGTCGCGGAGCCGATGAAAGGATCCCGCTGGCACTGCTAATTTCGGCTAGGGGGGCTTGGGGGCTGGACTTCAGGACTGCGCCAGGCCATAGCCATTGGGGGTTCAGTGTTTACGTATCTCACACTTCGATTCTCCATAATTTAGTTTTTTTGTTTTTTAGAGAAATGTCACGTGTCGTTTTCATACTAAGTGTCATTTTTAGTGGCTAATTTCCTGATTTGTTTTGGGGGGGATGTTTAATACCTGAATTAATGCTCTTTTTTTAAAAAAAAAATATGGGGCAATCCTAACACATACATACTGAAGCAGTGTAGAGGAGGGTGGACAGTGACTCTGCTGGCTCTGCATCCTGGCACACCCAGGGAGGGGGGCAGAGGATTAGCATTTTTCCATTTGCTGCCGCCGCGGTTTTTCCGCCCCGCGGGGGGGGGGGGGGGGGGGGGGGGGGGGGGGGGGGGGGGGGGGGGGG
>JAODUD010000062.1:23123325-23133626 GCA_026784285.1 Stomatorhinus walkeri
CACAGCTCCGCCTCCTTTTGTCCAAATCTCACCTTACCAGAGCACAGCTCCACCTCCTTTTGTCCAAATCTCACCTTGCCAGAGCACAGCTCCGCCTCCTTTTGTCCAAATCTCACCTTGCCAGAGCACAGCTCCACCTCCTTTTGTCCAAATCTCACCTTGCCAGAGCACAGCTCCACCTCCTTATGTCCAAATCGCACCTTGCCAGAGCACAGCTCTGCCTTCTTCAACATTAACCTTTTTTCTTAACGTCTTAAAGTTAACAGTTTTTAAAAGCTTTAATGTGAATTTTAATTTGTTGCTCTGATTTCTGGAATGGATGAGAAATTCCTAAATGATTTATGTTCCATGTTTCTGTACTTTGATTTATTTTGTTTAGTGTACTACTGCCGAAACCTCACTTAAAAGCTCGACTCTGCTAGAGCTAAGAAGTGTGTAAGAAGCAACCGGTGAATAACTTGAAATTTTAATGCATTTGAATGATTAAGCAAGAGTATTACGTGTAGTGATAAGGGATTCTGATGCAATTTATGTTTCATTTAAATGTTATGTTTCAAAAAGTGCTACTTAACCATGCAATATGTACAATACCCCTATTAAACAAAAATAACTTTTTAATGTATTGATTACTTTTGTGTTGCTTTAAAGGGTAACACGATATGCTGACAAATGACCATATGACATTTTTAAGATTATGATCAAAAATACATCACACATAATAAACTGTTGTAAAGGGCGGCTTATTCAGGGCCTCCCCCCCACTCTGTACTTGACTCCTCCTCTTCTCTGATTCTCATTGAACCCCTGCTCTTACCTTATTGGCTGTCCAGACAGCTGTGGCTGGGGACACCCACTCCCTGGCATGGATCCCAGCGTCGATCCAGATGGCCGGACGCTTGGTTCCACCCGTACTGAACTGCAAGAAAGTTTCAGTGTTAACGCCACATGACACAGTCCTGCCGTGATGCTTGGTATTTTTCCTCCCACTGCCCTCAGTGTTCCCAGAAAGGTGATGTGCATGTCAATCGATGATAAGCGAACCTCCACTTCTTATAAGAACACCTCGTTCAGACTGTTTCTGATTCACCGAACACACTAACATTACAATTGTCTTAAAGGCTAAGGTTCCGAGTTGAAAATCCAGGCACGCCACCACTGCATTTCGGGTTCAGCGAAACGGATAAAGATCAGCGCCGGCAAAGCTCACCCAACCCTGAAACATGCTCTTTATTCAGAAAAGCTTCCTGACTTTTATATGGTTTTGTGAGATTTCCCTCCCAAAGAGCACATCTCATATTCACACTTTTTTTTTTACTTGTTGTAATGTAAGCAGCCATCCTTTCATCCCTAGAAGAGCTTCGCTCAAGTTCTCTGTCCTACCTTCAGAGCATACATGGGGCGTTTCTCATAGGAGTTCCCAATTGGCACCTTGGTGACTAAATGAGAATGGCCAGCGACCAGACTGTCCATCCAGCGATAGATCTGTCACAAGGGAGCAAATGCACACACACATTTGGTCGGGGTTTGTTTCCACCTCATGTGAGCTCATACTTAATTAAGCTTAACTCAGACGAAGGCCGACACCAGGCACCCACCTCGTCCAGTGTGTGATAAGCCCCAAAATCGAAACTCTTAGCTCTGCTCTCCCTTAATCTGCTGGCCTTCATGTTGGCCCTCTCCTCTTCCAGCAGTTCCTGAAACACACAAAACACTCAAAGCTCCTCCGGCCAAACAGAATTATTCCCACTAATTGGCTTTACTTTACTTCTGTGACATTAAAACAGACTCAGAGAAATCCAGGCGAGGAACATTGTCTTCTGTCTCACATGACAACAGCACGGGGCTTTACGTCTGAGGTACCTGCACGTCTTTGATCATAACATAGTGAGGGATGTTGTTTGATTCCAGGAAAACTTTGACTGCCGGCAGGCTGGCGAAAGGAACTCGGACGTCAATGGGCAGATCAGAGGAGACGGGAGAAAGCCAGAAGTCCAGCTGGGAGAATGATCACAAGAGACAGGGCCGAGTGAGAATCCATTGTGCACGACGCTCTGACTGGGGTGACTTCTGTGCCTCTTCAGGGCTGGGCAAACGGCTCAACGTGGCATCTGAGCTTCTCTTTATCTCTGACAAAAGGACACTGTCTCTCACTCCAGGAGCTCTTGGGCTTTTCTCCATAAAAAGATAACTTTTTTTTGTCAAATGACATTCAAAGCCCAGCCTCACGTCTCATTGCGTTCATCTTTTCCCGCATATTCTATTTTGCCAGTGGCTTTTCGGCAGATAGAGTGCCGGCAGATGTAGATTAAACTGGAGAAGAGTTCAAATACTGTACAAATTGAGCAATTCACAAGCTGAATGAGAGCCCCGTTTTCGGTAAATTTACTATTTTGCAGTTGCAGACAGTGATTTCAACGCTATTTCAGTGCTATTGTGCAACAAAGTGTTTCCTGTAACAAAAAATAAGGATCTTAAAAGTTTTGTTTCTGATTCAATGTCTACATTGTTTCGGACGCACAATGTTGTATTGCAGCGTGTGCAAAATGACTGGCATGTTGTCCCCTACCTCCGTGCTTTCCTGCTTCTCCAGGGCCTGTAGGAGGCGAATATGCTCCTCCGACTCCGCAATTATTCTGAGTACTCGGTCTCTAAAAAGTGGGGAAGAATAACAACTATATAACTGTTGTTTTTACTAAAGAGGTTTCGCTTATTTTTAGACCACTACTGGATTATTGTCATGGACCTGAAAGTCAAGGCGCAGTAATTAACAGCCATAAGGTAACGTGAATCTGCAGTTACTTGTACATCTGATGAGCGTGTTCTTCAATTAAAATCTATAAATTTTCCCTAAATTAAGCTCGTGAGAGTGATGTAATGCAGACAGTCATTTTAGACCAGCTTGTATTAAGGATAAGCTTTGGAAGTCATCCAAAGAATATCATATTTGTCAGCTTCACATTTTAATCCACGAAATGCACACAGCATCCACTGTTCCACTGTCTCCCTCTAGTGGTTCATTTTCAAAATATAGTAACTTAGTGGAAAACAAAGCAAAAAAAATGTGATTTTTAAATATCAAATATAATGTTAAATAATATAATGTTAAATGTTAAATAAATAAGTTTCAGCGATTCATATTTCAATTCAGAATTTTTGTTGTTAATGCTAATACAGTATTAATGTACACACAAATCTAAGATGTGTGTAAAATCTAATATTACAGTACTATTTCACACATTTGCAACATTAATGTATAAATTCTAGGAAGATTTAATTCTCTCTGTCATCATGAGTAATTGTAGTTTTCCAGCAAACACACACTTGGGTTATCAGAGGTGGGTAAAACTGACACTCAAGTCCAGAAAATACAAATCCAGACTATGGTTTTGTTTCAACCAAACAGCTGAGTACTTGTGACTGTGACTCTTTATACTCAATGGATTGGTTGAAACAATATCTTGGGGAACAAAATCTGTGGACCTGAACTGCTCACTTCTGCACAGAATTCCATTAGCCGACTCACCCCGCAAAGAGCTTCGCGCTCTGGGCCACGGTGAAGAAGGCGGCGATGACCAGGAGTCCCTTCATGGTCTGGGATCAGCAGTCACTTCCAGGGGATGTGAACTTTCTGAGAGCAAAGGTCTTTATACTGATACCAACATGTGCTGTATTCCCAAGGAAGAGCAGAAACCAGTATATTTTTCCAGCATAAATAGAAATAATGTCAAGGACTTGTTTGCCGATAACCCGTCAGCCTTGTCCTCCTCTCTCAGTTGCTGATTTTATTTTTTCCCCCAAGCCATACCTACATACTTAACATGTTATACACAGAATATCTATAAATACTTTTCTATATACATTCCTGGGCAAAAAAAATGGACCAAAACCCAAATAGCTAAATATTAAGCTTCACAACAACAAATGTCCTAACAACAAATCATTGCAATTATTAGCAAGAACAAAAATTGTGTACTCCCCAGGCCTGTGCCCCCATTTGCTCGTCACTGTTCCCTGCTGCAGTAAACTGTTAGTGGGAGAAAAGCTGGGACGAGGGAAATTCGCTTACATGGTCTTCTTGGATGCAAAGATAAAATCATGAAAAGATGTTCAGGTTTACAATTTTTTCCAGAATATCTTCCAGTTATTTGCTGTTGAGACCATTAAGAGCTTAACATTTTGCACTGTCGTGCTCACTGTTCACATTCAGCGCATCACATCGCCACAGATACCTTTTCAAGATTGCAGCTTTCAGGAAGGATCGTGAAGGATTCCCAGTGATTCTGCTGAGACTGAATATAACACTGGCATGGGGGTTAAGTATTTTATATGCATTCATTCTATGGGTCTACAGTGGATGCCACCTCCTCCTTACTTCAGTTCCCTTCGGCTGCAACATCCAGAAGTTTCACCAACATCTCAATTTCCTCAAATGCCTAAAGGGCTCCTGCAGCCTCACCCTGCAGCCCCAAAGACATGCAGTTCAGCTGATTGTCATGGTCTTCGTTGCCGAAAGGCTCCGACTGTGTGTGTGCGTGCGCCTTGCAACACTCAAATCCCACTTGAAATTGCAGAAGTCTCTTCAAGAGCGATTATCATTTCGATCATTACAAAATACCCAAAAGGGGAACCTGCCTTTAAGATCAAAAAACATAATCTAGCATAAACAAACTATAATGGACCGTAACAGATAGTAGAACTGCATGCCCCCTGAAAACAATCGGCAAGTGGCGTTTCCATTGTGTACAAGTTCACTGAACAATGCTTCAGGACCTGGATAATGTACAGCTCACCTGCGGGCAGTTCTGTGCCCGTGTCTACATGGTTCTGGGTTCATACCCGATGGCAGAGTGACCTTATCGCTGTGTCGCTCTTGAGCAAGGCCCTTAACGGCAACTGCCGCAGGAACTGGCTGACCCTACCCTGTGATGCTCAGCCGCACACTGCGTTGGATAAAAGCAGCCTTTAAGTAAATAAATGCAACTGTGTGACAGCTATGCAAAATTAGTTCCATTAAAATAACTTTCCCTGGTGCTAAAACACTAACAGAATAGAAAAGTCAAAGAATAAATCTATCTGTAAACGCCCGGCTCATGCAGGTAAATCCTTTACAATTTCCTTTTATAATGCAGCCCATCTGTGCCCCGGCTAGCCATATATCACATAGGATCATATTACAGGGGATGTAGCATTAAAAATGGTTTGACTATCTTTACAGCATTTAAGTCCCATGACAATGCCTTTAAAGGTGTTTTGTATTTTTGAAAAGTCATGCTGTATGTATGGAATATAAGGAGCATAACGGATCTGGACACAAAGTATGATCCCCAAATTTAGCTGCACTTTTAGAGGTTCGACACTGGTTCAACACCGCTGCTAACCACATGCCTGCATCTGAAGATGGAGGTTAATTTTGACAATGACACGACTGACTGATTTGGCAAAGCCGTCGATCTCGTACACATACTAGTGCGATAAAATCACAAGCCAAGTGTCGCTCTTGTGAAGTGGACAGCAGGAGACGCGCATGCGATTAACACGGGTTTTAGCTGCCTGGGTCCTCACATCGATATTAAGTTACAACGCTGGGACCGCTCGGATAAGTAAACTAACAGCGCCCCCTGGGGGTTTCGCAGAGAACCAACACGACGAGGATAAAAAAGTGACTAGCGTGACTTAATGAAGCCACCGCGCAAACTCTCATAGGTGGAAGCAGCCACTGTGTACACGTTCGCTGGCATTTATCCATAATGCATTTCAAGCCATGCTCAAAAGGCCCTTATTTCAATACCCTGCCATGAAAACCATTCACACGTATTTTTCGTTATAAGTAAGGTCAAGTGCTACAAGTATTTAATGGATTTTTTGGCAAAAAAATTAATGGATTTTTAACAGCCCTCAGCATGAGGGTATTGGCTTTGAGTTGTTTTTGTTTAATATTGTAAATATTAAAATATAGGCCTATGTGATTTCCACTTCTACTGAAGTATATTTTTAGATCACACTCATTACACGCTATACAGAAATTTTCCACGGCAGGGGAAGAGGAAAGATTTTGGAACAGGAAGAAAAAGATCTCAACTTTTAAACTTACCCAGCCGTGCTTGATGAGGCATTCCAAGTGATTTGGGCTAACGGTTCGATACACTACACAAATCAATGACACTGGCCGACATACTTACACTGTTACTTTCCTGTCTGGTGTGG
Source organism: Stomatorhinus walkeri (assembly GCA_026784285.1). Lineage (NCBI taxonomy): Eukaryota > Metazoa > Chordata > Actinopteri > Osteoglossiformes > Mormyridae > Stomatorhinus > Stomatorhinus walkeri. The sequence continues at coordinate 23,129,530 of JAODUD010000062.1, forward strand.
ATTTGCCAGTCAGCCACAAATGGACAACAGCCTAAACAGCAGACAACCTTCTCTACAATGTGCTGCAGGTTTAAGTTTGTGTACTGAGCCCCCGCATATGTCATGTTACATATTATATGAGGATGCGTTCATAGGTTTACTCCTTTATTCTAATAGACATAATTTCATGTTACGTCAGATTTAGATGAAATAGTTAGCTTTGCTGTAACAATATGAATGAACCTGAGATGAAGAGTAGGCTAACAGCAGCATCCAACCTTGGCCCAAAAACCCGCATGGGTGAAACACAAACACAATGCATAAATTCTGCAAATACTGGTACAGTGTAGGCTATATGTTTTTCAAAAAAAATGTTTTAGAAAGTGCCATCAGTGTTCGAGTTACTTTTCCTTAGTTAAATGGGTATAGGTCATTGTGGAAATAGAAAAATTTAAAGCTATGTATAGATTAATAGGAGTGCGTGCGTTTTACTGTATACCTACAAAGGGGATAAGGTGCACCACGGGGATATCGCGCGCGCCTGTGAGGGGACTCCCACCTGCAGCAACTACGTCCCATGAGTAGTTCGTGATGGTCGACAGTTTGATGAGTTCAAACATTTAGCAATCCAACCCTATTTAGGCTATAGATGCCATACGTATTTAAGTTTTTATCCCTTCCAAAGTGGATCGGAGCAGAGTCCCCCGCCATCGGCACCCCTGGTCCCAGGGACTTAATTCACATTGCAATATTTAAAGCATCATAAAATATGCTCAATATTTTAATTAGGTAATTAAATGTTCTATTGTACAAATTGTATAAATGGAATCCATTTATTGTGGCGTTTCATAAACAAAACCGTGGAAAATCACCCCGTTCTGAGCTCTGCCTCCCATGTATATAGCGACTAGGAATCGAATATCACCTATTAAACCACCTTCATAGCAAACCCATGGGTCGTGGGAATGCGGTTCAGTGAAATAAAATCCGGTGCTTCTGCAACCCGGGGAACCAAATCTTAAACTACCGAAACGGAACAATTCATTTAAGGAGCTCCCCCCCTTCCAGTCTAATGCACTAGACAGGTGTGTTGAATTTGCCCGAAAGAAAGGCGGACTCACCTGAGATTCTGCTTCCGTAGCGTCGGGAGTGGCTTCTGGCCGAGGCCGTCCTGCACTGTGACCACGCCGCAGATACTCGGCCACTTGTGCATGACAAACATACCGACGCAAGAACATGTTTCAGTTGCTAACTGGATATTACGCAAGTGTCAGTTTAATTTCCATCGCAGGGCAGTGAAGAAATTAGTTTGTGGACGTTTTACTTCTATAACTGCAAGGCAAATGTACCAAGTCGGTAACCCAGTTAGTTTCTTGAGTCAATTGTAAACAATGAAATAGTTTGTATAAATGAGCTATATGTATCATGTTTTTACATGTTTTATATTGGACAAGGTTGATTTTAAACAAAAATTCAGCTTTAATTACTAATATTTGCGAGTGGCAACGCAGGCATATGCGCAACAAAGACCCAAAGAACGCGTGACGTATTAGATAGCCTACAGTTCGTACACTTTTGACAAGGGCACGAAAAGCAGCGGAATGGAAAATCTGAATTATTACAGGGTTAACTGTGCACCGAAATGGGTTTTATAGGGGTTTACAAAGGTCTCCATCGAGTACAAAGTTCACGGAAGCTGGCATCGATGCTTTCGTGCGATGACCTTGCACTTAAGTGACTATCAGTGCTAATGCATGTCTGCACACCGAGACAACACGCGCGCGGAAGGTCTGCACTGGTCCATCAGTCTTCCTTTAACCTATCAGGAGACACTTTTTAAAAATCAGTCTGTATGTGTCGGTAATGGTTTGCCAAAAAGTGCCTTGCATTTTACATGTGAGAGAAAAATTGACTAGACGGATATTTTTGTAAACAGCTTTGGAATGTAATTTTATATTACTAATACTTGCATATTTTTATGCCCTCTTGCATATTTACTAATGCAAGAGTGCCCAAGAATGTAAGCTGAAGAGAATTAAAGTTAGTGTGCAACTGTGTGACAATTGTGCTAGAACTTTGTGCTCGTTAGAATTCGCAGAAATGCAGGCTAAAGAACAGAGGTGTGAGTTAGGGGCGTATTTAAGAAGAAACTATATATGTTAGAGTGCATGTGCACCACCCCAGCTGGTTCGATCTGGTTCTGGGAAGGGGTGCGAATTATAAAACGTATGTTAACAAAAAGTTCTTCTAACATAACTATGGAACTAACAATGAAGTGGCTGCTCCCTGAAGTCAGAAAATAAAACGTCATACTCTGAAACACCGACTGTGTGTCATAAATTTGTATCACACATGTAAATGAAACAATCATACATTTAAATAGGCAACAGTAAGTCTATAGAGAGCCGTTAGCTGTCATTGACATCAGCATTTTAGAAAAAAATCTAATTTAAAAACATAGGTTCGCACTCAGGCGTAGCCATACATGGTGCATAAGGTGCGTATGCATCCACCGTCACGAAAATGTAAATTTGTGAAATTCAGAAATGGATAAGATCTGTGTTCCCCATAGTCATGAAATCGCATTCTGCGCTCCTGAGTAGCACTGCGGTTTCTCATTGCTAGTTGATAGCAGATAAACGAAGGCAGCTCAATTTCAAATGTCATAGTCACAATGGTTTGTTTTGCATTAGTTAGATGATTAAAGCAGCCTGGAAAATACATGAGAACAGCTGGTTCAGTTAGCGGTGTCCGCGAAACAGTAATGACTGTTTATCACTGTCATATGTCGTGCGCAGTAACTCACAAAGTCCTTCCATGCTTTAACGGAGTTACAGCAAACGACAATGATCAGCAATCAATCGTTGCTGTTTCGCGCACAACTAATCGTTCCCATGTACCGTACGCAATTAAAAATCGCACAGCAAATAGACCAATTTACTGTTATTTTCAATATCATTCTGAAAGTTCAGTTTTCTGCGGTTAAAAATAAAATCACTGTAGTCACAATTAATTAGCTAAATCGTCTGCGGTTATGCACAATCAATTAAAATATATACAGTTTACGGTTAAAAACGTATTCTTAAGAAACAAGAAATAGGCGGAGCCGCGCCGCGATTGAGCGCACCGGGAACCGGGAGGCGAAAGGCTATATAGGCCCTGCGCTCCGCCTGCGGAAAATCCCGGTTACGCCGCTGGCACCCAGTTCATGATTTTTCCAAAAGCTTCAGATAAGAAGCCACGAACACGTGGGACTGAGAACAGCGTTCTTACTGTATCACGTGATAATAAGCTTTCAAAAATAGCGTTAAAAGACTGGCAGCGTTGATACATTCTTATGCAGTGTAAGGTCCTTTCCACAAGACATTCTGTGTAATAAACATAACCGAGGTGGCAGTTAGGGTATGATACATGTCGTATGGCATGAGATTTGATAAATTACTCTAGGCAGGGTTGTTTTTTTTGGTTAACGGCTTTAACGTCTCAGTAAACAACAAATCCATACAACTGAATCACTGCGTGTTACTTACAAAAACAAAACAAAAAAAAAGATAAGGCAGAAAAAAAAAACATGATGAGTTGTGCGGTGAGTGCACACAAGGTATTGGCACCCGACCACCTGCAGCCGAAGATCTGACCCCCACACCAAGCGGCCGAGCAGTCACATTTACAGCCGCTTCAGACGCGTGACCCTCCGGCGAAAGCTGAACAGGTCGCGCGGACCACCCCGCGGCGCCTGATGACGTAGGTGAGGGATACGAACGCCGACGCCTGGTCGTTTCGCAACGTTTCAGCTTATTGACCAACAAGGCCAACACGGCTGAAACAGGACGGAGCCTCCGTCGTTAACAGCAGATGCCGTTACACCTGTCAGCACGGGCACTGTTTCATTAAAGTGTCAGAATGGGAAACCAGCGTTCAGTCCGGCGGCCGTAAATAAAGAAAAGTGGCTAAAACAGAAAAATGAAGCTTTTGGCAAAAAAATATTATTAAAGGAAAGGGTGAAATAAATAGTATGTCTCAGGCTGTCCAAGCGGTCCAGCGGTGGTCAAGGCAGTGGGGAGAGAGCTTTGTCTGAGGCATATCCAGCCGGTTCCAGGGTACAGTCCTCCCTGCTG
>JAODUD010000062.1:23153397-23173934 GCA_026784285.1 Stomatorhinus walkeri
TCTAAAATATACAAGTAAAAATGGGGACAGATCAGTGAAATGCCTGTCCTACATCCGTAAAGATTCTGTAACTCGTAATGTAATTTTTCCATAGTGTGACTGTTCGTGTCGGAACACAATGGCTTCCTCGACTCACGCACGATGTAGTTCCCGGAGCTTCTCAAGGAGCCCGTCCCTCTCCCGCTCCAGCGTGGAGATTTTCTGGCTCTTCCGACTTACTTCCTGCAGGGAGTACAGCATGCTGGGTAAATAAAACTATCCATAGCTAGGAGCTGTCCCGTTTAAAGATAAGCACCAAGAGCTGGACTAAAACCTCGGGGTGCTGAAGAGCCCTCCTCACTATCTCATAAAAGGTGACGCCCCCCCAGCCATGCCCTTTACTACAATGGGAGGACGCAGAGTGATGCATGAACTCAGTCTGTCCGATGAAACTGCAACTCTTCTTTTATAATAACTTACAATGGAAGCACAAAAACAAAGCACAATAATTAAGTATACAATAATGAAAAATGAAAATGAACTGCTTAATTCATGTTCTAGATTTGTAAGAGGCACCATCATATTGCTCACTGGGGGGAGTAAAGTTGTCCCATAATGTCGCATAATTCTTCTAACCCAAATTTGCATAGTGAGGACATGCAATATTGATAAAGCCCTTTTAGTGCCCCCCCCCCCTGTCAAACTTCTATCCATACCTGTATCAGAACAGTGTTCTGCCACTGAAGGCTGGAATCAGAGTTCTCTCCTTCTTCTAGGCATGGCAGGACTCTCGCTGCATTGGGGTCAAACATCAGATTCCCCAAACTGCCATTCACTCTCTGGATGCGAGACCTAATCAGACAGTCTCTAGATGGAGTTTCCTATTGAGGGAAAGACAAGAAAGAATTAAAGAATTTCATTGTAGGACAAAGAGCTACATGAATTTCATAGACACAGAGGTTGCGAGTTTAAATTACGGGTTATAGGTAGAATTCTTACCATCTATGAACAAAATCATTGGCTGATCAAAGTATCATCATCATTATCAAAATACATGGTTGTGGGATCAGTAATGCATTTGTAAACCTTTACTTCCAAGTTCAGAACACGGTGAGCTCAGGACGCACCAGATATTCAGTCCAGGGCTCAGGTCCATGATGTCGCTCTCGATTCTCCTCCAGTTGTTGATGATACCACATCCGGGCCTGCTCCAGAGTCTCCAGCCCGGCCCAAAGGCAGTCCTTCTCGCGTTCCAGCTCCTTCAGTCTCTTCAGCTAAGGCCGACAGAACAGTGTTATTTATCCTGAAGCCTGTTCTGCTGAGAGTCTAGATAAATGCTTGTTTTGTACTCAGCCTAACTTCCTTAGCTAAATCAAACCCACTGCAGATTTACCTTGACAGGAGTAAAAGGAGTGCTATGTTATCTCTTTTCAGGGAGGGTGGCATCCACATGTATCTCAGGACAACTAAAGCTCTGTTTGAAAGTCTCTGAAAAGTTCAGGTTGTCCAGTTATTATTGAAAATGAATAATTTAGCCTGCCCTGCGATGGGCTGGCACCCCACCCTGGGTTGTTGCCTGCCTTGCACCTGTAGCCTTTGGGACAGGCTCCAGACCCCCTGTGACCATGAATGTGATAAGCAATTAGAGAAAATGAATGAATGAATAATGTAGCCATCAGTGTTTCACCTTCACACTAAAGCTTCCACTACAAATCAGTTAAGCGCCACCTAGTGGTCCTACATCACACCCACATCTTCCATGAATAAGCATGCTGTAGCCTGAAGCAACAGTGTCCTGCATCTTGCAGGAGGAACCCACAAGGCCACAACCTCCAGTGACCGCTAGGACTGGGCGTTCATGCACTGCAAAGCCAGCTGCAAAATGATTGCTCCAACATCTGTAGCCAGTACTTTATATTTTGAATTAGGGACTCAAGACATTCTGGCTTTATTTCTAAAGCAGTTCAATTATGCTCTATACTAATAAATATTCTTTCAAGGTTATACACACAGATATGTGATTTTACGATATAAGCCTATAAGCCTGAGTGTGCAGGTCTTTACATTAATTGTGACTTTTTACTATAGATGAAATATGCCCATTGTCCACTGTCTACTGATAGCATTTGACATATAATTGACTAATGAATTTTTGCCATATAATTAACTAATGATTTTATGAAGTCATCTTTTTAGCTATAATATTTATGTCTGTGCTAGTTAATGCCTATTTTCATTATGGTTGTTTGCATGGGTTACTTTATATCGCTAATTTTAACAACATTGATAGCTAGTTAACTATCATGATTGTGAATATAAAGGGAGATCAGTTTGTCTCTTGTTGACAATGACATATTTGCCTCATTCACAACAGTCCATGCAAGTCCATTTGAAACAGTAAACTGTTCACTGGTGGCTGTGTAAAGATGGGTTTCTGTTTGTGGCACTAGGGGTGTTTCATTATCTTACGGCTATTTTGTGAAGTAGTTTCTGAGAAAATGAGTTTCTTTCACACTCCTGAAATACGTAATAGATTTTTGGAGATCGGTGTTTTTCCATTGACATCGATGACATATTATAAATAATCAGAAAAGCCATCATGGGACTCTTTGAACTCAGATATTACATTTCAGTTCCCCCTCTGCTTGGCTTTTCAATTCCTGTTGTCCTTTCTTTGCATCCTACTTACATTCAGCCGTCAAAGCATCCACCAAAGACATTCCAGCTAACTGAAATGAACAAGCCCAAGCCGGCAGGCCAGAGCTGTGAATAATCATTATTACCCTAACGGCTGGGACAGGTGTGTCCCAGCAGCTAATACATGTATATGTACAGTCATGTGAAAAAGAAAGTACACCCTCTGTCGACTGTAAGGTTTTACATATAAGAGCATAATAATTATCTGGTCTTAGAATTAGGAATTATAACTTCAGATGATCAATGATACATGACATATTACGCGTGTCATTGTTTACTTAACTAAGCCAAAATGCAGAAGCAGTGTGTGAAAAATTAAGTACACCCACACTGCTTCCATGGGAATTAAGAGCAGCCAGGTGCTGCTAATCAAATGCACCCAAACTCAAAAGTTGTGCCCTTGATTGTAGTCACTTAGGTCAAAGGATAGGTCAAAGTGCCTCTTTAAATTCTATTTATTGTGTACAAAATGATAACAGTTCAGATTTTCAGCTCTGCGTTGTATGGGCCCTATCGGTCGTTCCAGATTATAATTTCACAGCTATGCAAGGTGGGCTGGTTTTAATTGATCCACAAGTGTGGCCACCTCTGTAAAAGCAGCTTTGTTAGTTTGCTGTTCTGGAGTGTTCAGGTGTGTGTTACCACGATGCCAAGGAGGAACGATGTCAGCATTGATCTCAGAGAAGCAAGAGCTGCTGCCCATCAGTCTGGGAAGGAGTACAGGGTCATTTTCGAACAATTTGAAGTCCATCATTCTACAGTGAGAAAGATTATTCGCAAGTGGAAAACATTTAAGACGGCTACCAATTTGCCCAGGATTGGACGTCCCAGCAAATTCACCCCATGGTCAGACTGTGCAACGCTCAGAGAAACTGCAAAAAAACCCAAGAGCTACATCCCAGACTCTACAGGCCTCAATTAGCATATTAAATGTTAAAGTTCATGACAGAACAATAAGGAAAAGACTGAACACGTATGGCTTGTTTGGAAGGGTTGCCAATAGAAAGCCTTTTTTCTAAAAAAAGAACATGGCTGAGGTTTGCAAAGTTGCATCTGAACAAACCACAAGAACAAACCATCCTATGGGCAGACGAGACCGAAGTGGAAATATTTGGCCATAATGCACTGGGCCACATTTGGAGAAAATGAAACAGCATATCAGCACAGACTCTTCATACCAACTGGTGGTTTGGGCTTGTTTTGCAGCCGCAGGACTTGGGCACTTTGCAGTCATTGAGTCAATCATGAGCTCATCTGTATACCAAAGTATTGTAGAGTCAAATGTGCGGCCATCTGTACAGCAGCTAAAACTTTGCCAAAATTGGGTCATGCAACAGGACAATGACCCCAAACACACCAGCAAATCTACAAGAGAATGGCTAAAAAAGAAAAAAATCAAGCTGCAATAGCCCAGTCAAAGTCCAGGCGTCGATTGAAATGCAGTGGCAGGACCTTAAGAAAGCTGTGCGTAAATGAATGTCCGCGAACATCGATGAACTGAAGCAACGGTATAGAGAAGAGTGGGCCAGAAATCCTCCACAATGATGTGAGAGACTAATGAAGTCATACCGAAAACGATTACTTCAAGTTATTGCTGCTATCGAATCATGCAGTATACTTAATACTTAGTTTTTCACACATGGCTTCTCCATTCTGGCTTCATTGTTGTTAAATATTGACACGGCGGAATATGTTGTGTGTTGTTTTACACGTGAGGTTAGATTTAAATAACTTCAGAATCCAGAAAGGATCAGATTTTTTTTTATGTCTTGATACGTAAAACCATATAAATGAAAGAGGGTGTACTTTCTTTTTCACATGACTGTACATAGGGGATACATAGGAAATAGTACCATAAAAATAAGCGCAAGTTACAGAGGAGCCTAAACATCAGCGTTGTTAATCGTCGGCCCCTCAAACAGATCTGAACAACCAAAAATATCCATAACACCTCATAACCAGAGTTCACAGTCTCATACTCTTCAGGTGGGATAAAAATAGACAGAATGTGAGAAATGCGCGGCAAACAGACCACCGGCAAACATACGAGATAAGGCTGCAACACCTTTCACACACAGACGGGCACCACGCCCCCCGTCGGCTGCCCCCTCCCCCGCCATATCTCACCCAGAGGAAAAAGTGCAGGGAGTCCAGGTGCGGAAAGGCGCTCTGCTGGGGGATAATGGCCACAGTGTAGGAGCCTGGGAAGGCCATGTGAGAACTAAACACTAAGCTGGCACCAGAGCTACTGAGCAGAGCAGGAAGGATGACAGGAGGAAGAGAGAGAGAGAGGGAGAGAGAGAGAGAGAGACTGACACTGAGACACACAGGAAGGACATAGCTAGAAGGCAGGCCAGTGTAACATGCCCTGTGTCACTGCAGTGGGCGGTTTTCTGACAGCGTGTAACTGACTGCAAGGAGCAGGGTGAAGAGAGTTGACTTTTAAACAAGGCTGACGAAAGCGTGTACTGCAGAGGAGCAAAAGCAGCCCCAGAGAAGGAATGTTTCCCCAGACAGCTACAGAGAGCCTCCCAATCAATAATAGTGCTTCGAAGCTGAACTGAAATGCCGCGCGATGCAAAAAGTTTGCATTTTCGTTTTACAGCCCTCACCTGTCCAAACACGCCACGGAATGTGACTGTACCAGAACTGGAAGGAAACAGAACAGTGAGCAAGAGTGACTGCTAGACTAAACGAATTAATTATGGTGTCCCTGTTTAATACTCACTCAGAAAACAACCAACATACCCCCACCCCCAATGTGGGATTTCACCTGATGATCAACGAAAGAACCCAGTAACAAACTGCTAGGACTCTATGCTTCATTCACAGTGGCACAGGGTACAATCAAGATATCAGTCTGACATTCTTCTTGCATCACAGCAGCTCTATTTGCGACAACAGAAAAAAAAGACTTAAAAGACACAGACGTACATGTTCCATACCATCACAAGGACAAATTCAACATAGTTAGCCCTCAGTTAAGTTCCATATTTAGTTTTAGGATTGACTGATGCACAAAGGAGTGCTCTAGTCTAACCTTTTTAAATCGTGGAATCCTATCTCCAGTTTGAAGGTAGCAGTCTCAAGAGACACTGGGTGAAGAGAGCAAACTGTGCCCCCCTCCCTGTCTTCATCTTTAGATATACAATCTATTTCAACTTTTAAGCCCTATATCTACTTCAGGAATGTTGTAATACATCTCCCGCTTTGTAAGATGACCTTTGTTTGTCTTTGCTGCTGTTCTGAGGTTTTCGTGTTGGATTGTATGCATTGTAATGCATCCTTGAAAGTGTGAAAGGAGCTAGATGAATAAGACATCATTATTATTACACAGGAAACAACGACATCCAAAGAAGGGACACATCTGGTAGTGTTGTAAATGGACAGAATATTTGATGCACTACCGTCGTATAACTATAGTTTAGTTGTTGACTGAAGCTGCTGGTATGAATTAAAACCTTGTGTACGATAAAAATATATAATAAATTGATCAAGTTTGATTTATACCAAAGGAAGTTCATCTTAAATGTGCTATTTCCCGTAAAGCCTTGTGCACTATGATATAACTACAAAAATTACCATTTTACACAGTACACAGCAACCTCTCTCTGGACTTTATATACATGCGCTGACATTCATAAATCATTGTATGTACATACACTACCATTCAAAAGTTTGGGGTCACTTAGAAATTTACTTGCTTTTGAAAAAGCGAGTCTTTGTCCATTAAAATAAAATCAGATTGATCATAAATACTGTGCAGACGCTGTAAATGTTGCAAATGACTATCGTAGCTGGAAATGGCTGCTTTTAATGGAATATCTTCATGGGTGGCTCATTATCAGCAACAGTTAGTCCTGGATTCCAGTGGAATGTCGTGTTTGCTAATGCAAGTTTATCATTAATCATTATAAAACCGTTTTGCAATAATGTTAGCAGATGAAAATTGTTGTGATAATTAAAGAAGCAATTAAACTGGCCTTCTGTAGACCAGTTGAGTAACTCAAACATCAGCAATTGAGGGTTCAATTATAAGCTGAAAAGGGTTAGAAACAAAGAACTTTCTTCTGGAACTCATCAGCCTATACTTATTCTCAGAAATGAAGACTATTCTGTGTGAGAAATTGCCAGGAAATGGAAGATCTTCACAAGGCAGTGCAAACCGGCTCTAACCAGTCTATTATTCTGAGAATAATTGAGCTGTTATGGGAGCAGTTTGACGAAATAATACGTAAGGTTTCCCTCAAGCCAATCCAACCTGTGGGAGATGCTTCCAGAAGCCCGGGGTGAAACCTTGCGAGATTACCTCAAAATGACTTCCAGAATGCCCAAGGTCTAGAAGGTAGTAACTGCTACAAATGGAGGACTCTTGGACAAAAGAAAAGTTTGAAGAGCACAATTATTATTTTAATTTAAAAAGTTTCCAACTTGGTCAATGACTATTTCCTAATTATTTTATTATCTCCTATTCAAACTTATTTCATGTACGTTTTCATGGAAAACAGAAGTTTATAAGTGATCCCAAACTTTTGAACAGTAGTGTATATAAGTAAACTAGGGTTTACTCAACCTTTGATTTGCCACTCGAGCCCCGCCTACAGCCTATCATTGGCTGATTGCCTGAAGGTTATAATACAGTGACCCAGACTAGGAAACAGCACCTTGTGAATGAATGAACGTGCAGGTTTAAGCTGCACTTCTTGATAACTGCATATCCACTCCTATGAAGCACAGGGCACTAGGTGGAGAAATGGTTTAGAGAAATAAAACATACACACTTTCAAAGTTTGAGACGTGATTAGGAGGGAGTTTGTTTACTTTGGAGATTCAATGTACCATATCAATAATTCAGCTCCTGCTGAAATAATATCCAGAGTGACTGACTGAAATGAACATTTAATGGATAGCATCCTCATCAGGGTAGGTGGTTAGAAGATGAACTGATGAAACAGTGATGAACCCAATTTAATTACACTTTTATTTATTTTTATTTTAAAGCTGAATAACCTTATTTTTAAGAGGCACGGTTTATGGTGACAAAACTTTAACAGAACAACTTGTGCTTAGCTAAGTGCCTGTTAATATATCTGAAGGTGTGGCTTGTAAACAATGGTACATTCCAGCACAAGTTCAACAACGAACTATCAGAAAATCACAAAAAAACAGCTCAACTGATGAAACAATAGCTTCTGGTAAATTTTGCTTCAAGGAAGTAGACAGTGACAAGATGTCAGAGGCAGCTGGGAGTAAAATGGGCTTATTTCCCACATTCCTCTGTGCTGCCGTCACCTATCTGTTAGTGCAAAAAAAACATGTAATTTACAGAAAAGCTCTAAAAGATTTTTTTTCACATCTTTTAAATGTAATGAATTATTGTTTAAAACACATGCTCTGCAAAGACAGATGGTAAAGATAAACCAGTTAAATCACCAGTGAACTACAAACTTTTCCCATGGATAACAAAACACCACTTCGTAAATGGAGGGAAATTAACCTCTTTAACAAAACAAACCATGCTGAGTTCTCTGTGGCTATAAATTCTCTCAGTCTGTGACTGTCTCTTCGTTCAATGGGTAAGGACTGAGGTCCAGGGTCAGGAGACGGCTGAACATGTACTCATCGTACTGCAGGAAAAAAAATGAATGTCAGAGAAAAATGGCAAGAGAAAGCGATCGAATAGGGTTATAATCAATACCAGGAAATAAATGTAGGGAGAAAAATTAGATACAGTAATAAAGACATTTTATCACAATACAGTGTCACCTACAAAACAAATCATATTCTAAATGAAGTGCTTTTGCACAAATTCTGGCTCTGGCTTAAGCAATAGCAGTGAGACATAAAGGGCTCTACCCAAACGTCTGCTCAGAGTTCTGCACACTGCACGAGGCTGACCTCAGAGTATACTCCCAAAAGAGCATCTGCCTTGGAGTAGAACTCCTCCTTCTGGGAGATGACAATTATCTGGAAGTATGCCTTACACTGCTCACGGATGTAGCTGGTAAGCTGTGAGTAGGACAACGTGACAGTTATCATCATTTGTTAGGCTGGGTCTTGAAATATTAATGGCGCCCAGCCAAGATTAACATAAATTTTGGGCGTATGATACTGTGAAGTCTGTCTTGCCTTATTAATGTTGGTATTGTCTAGGGCTGCATCAACCTCATCCAGAACAAAGAAAGGAGCAGGACGGAAACTGCAACATAAATTCAGAATGACAACTGCAGAAGACCTACGTTATCAAGAACAGCACTTAAATTGCTTAATTCCCCTCCCGTTCTTTCTGCAGTTAGTCATATGCAAATAATTTGCTCATCGCAACGTTGACAGCTTCTGGCCTCCTAGGAAGGAGATGACATATTGACGTTTGTTGTTGCACATCAAACAGTTTACACTCTAAGTTAAACTCGTGACATTCATAATTCCTGATTCCAGCAACAGTGCTCAAGCGAAGTTCACTAAGAGCTGATCAGTGAACTGGGCTACTTTGCTATTCTACCCATCAACTTGGAAACTAAGCCATGGGAAAGGAGTGGAGATCTTTTCGGAAAGACCTTTGGCTACCTGTGAATGGCAAAGACCAGGGCCAGGGCAGCTATGGACTTCTCCCCCCCTGACAGATTGTCCATGGCCATGAAACGCTTGCCTGGGGCCACACAGTTGTAGCTGATGCCATCCAGGTATGGCTCATCTGGGTTCTCCACACTGAGGATGGCCTGCAAGGTGAACTGAAACTACCAAACCGTCTGAAAGTGTGAATGTGTGTGAACAGAGTGTACATGTGCCCTGTGATGGGTTGGTGCCCTTTCCTATGTTATTCCTTGCCCATTGTTTTTGGAACAGACCCTGGAACCCCACAGTCCTGTATATGACAGAAGATTAATGAAAGAAAGAGAGTATCTGTATCCAATCCTCCATCCCGGAGCCAAAGCAAGCCACTGAGAGGCACCAATTCGACTAACGCCACATTTTGAGGCAGCTGATATAAAGCAATTTTACCACGTCTATAACGACATATCAAAGACAGTAAAACCATATTTATTCACAAAGAAAATGCAATTTAATGTTCCACAATGCAATGGTTTTAACTGAAATACTGCTTAAGAAAATTGTAACCTATGCAAAGCTGTAAGTAGCATGCAGGTTGGCACCTGATATTGGCAGAGCCCATAAGAATTCATATACAGGTAGTGCTATATCTACTACACTGCCAGAAGAACCACAGCATTCTCAGGATTTTGAACCATCAGGCTTAATTTTGTACAGCCGCTACAAAAGATTGTGAAGAAACTGCCCTGTTTTAGTCACATGGCCATAGAGTACTAACATAAGGTTAAAGCAGCTCTGTCTACAGTAGCTATGTACTAGATTGCCTTTGAAAGATAAAAATTTGAAAAACCAGAATGACAGCCTACAAGTCCTTCTGAAATGCTGCCTGAAATGTCTCCCATCAGGAACTTTGACCTGTTGGCTACTTATTCAAAAACTATTCTTGCATAAAAGTATGGCAAGTAGTTGTTCAGTATTACAAATTACAATTTGGTGTAGGATATGGCAAAATGGACCAAAGATCTGAGTAAAAAATGTAGTGAATATTTTATACAAAAATTTTAAGTGAAACTTTAAATATAAGCAAAATGGGCAGAACAATGGGGGAGCCAAGGAATGCAACATATGCAGGAAAGTGTGATGGCACAATCAACGCAGTGTTAGCATGTAAACAGGTGAAACTAGCTGCCACAAAGGCTGCAGGCAGATGAGACGCACCTGCGCACAGGGGTTTCTGCAGAGCTGCTTGTAGATCTGGTCGATACTGTTGGAAACGTGCTCAAAGCACGCGTTGAAGAGCCGGAAGCGCCTGATCTTCACCTGATGAAACTCCTGTTGGCAGCGGCGGGTCATCTTAGTGCTGGCATCAAAAGCTAAACGGTGGTGGGGGGGGGGCAGGGATTCCCAAGAGGAGTAGTTACTGGTGTTCCATCCAGCCAGTGGTGATTTCAATGGCAAAACTATGACAACTGAGAACTGAATAAATAAACAAATAATTTATGATGCCATAAACTGAACAAAGATCCTAACTGTGACTCAAAAACCGTGATACAATTCGAACCGTGAATTTTGAGATTCAATGAGCCCTTAATGTCGGATATGTGAAAATACTTTCTAAAGTAGATTTGGTCGACTAAATATTCTGTAATTTTTGTCAACACAACTAGACGAAAAAAAAATTAGATGCCTAAAATATGACTAAAACTAAATTGCATTGTCGTCAAAAGACTAAAACTAAATCAAAATACACTGTCAAAATTGTCACAGCTTCTACCAACAGCAAACCGGGCACCAATACCGCAGGTGTAAAACATACACAGTTTATTCTTTACCGTTCTTTGGTGTGATAACACCAGCATCTCATGCACAAAACAGCCATGCTCAAAGGGCCACCTCCTAATAACCAACTGTGGTTCAATTTTGGCTTAACCAATCATTGTGTTACATGTGCTTATTCAGATTATTAGGCTCGCAATGTGTCATGTTAATATGCAATGCGTGTTATGGATGTGCAAATTGTCACATTGCAAGGACTGCAAATCAACAGGGTTGAGACCATCAAGTTTTGCTAAAACATATTTACTCATAGGAAGCAAAACTTATTTTAATGATTGCAAATTTTATCATCATACTACCTACCAGAAGGTACCTGCACCTATGCCCATATCAGTGTGTGTTCATTCAGTGGTAACTGATGTCTACCTTCCACTATCCCATGGAACATCTCCTTGACCTCACTCATCTTCTGCAGGGCTTTGAGATCTGGTGTACCAGAGCGCTGGAGTGCTGTCTCCAGGGAGTTAAGTGTTTCCTGCAACTTCTCCAGTTCTGATTCCACTTCCTCTTCCCCTTCCAGCTCCTGCAAAAAATGACACATAAGTGATTCTAGCAGAAACACCAAAAACAAGCCCAGCTTTTGCACAATGAGAGCAATAAAATCTGCTTCCTGCTATTCCAATCTTTATTCCATAGACTCTCCTGTAATTTAACGTTAACATTTAGGTGTTATCAATGGTGATGCCCACACTGATTACCTAAAACACTACAGGTTATATACTGGGTATGATACATTCAGCAAATTATCCAGTTTATGCCATGTGTTTGACTAGCATCCCGTCCAGGGTGACCCCTGTGACTTGCCATAATTTACATTTGTTCATCTATCAGATAGTTTTGTCCAAACCATTATACAAGTGAAGAAAGCCTGGTGTCATCGAACAAGGACAGAGAGAGATGGTGTTGCTTGATTAGCCGTACCTGAAGTTCCCTTCTCAGTGCACTGTAATCAATGACCATCTGCTTCTCACGTTCGTAGATGTCAACAGTGACTATGGTAGTCTCAGAGTCAAGCTAAACAGGATGAGATGGTTGAAATAACTATCGACGAATTACATTTCGTAAACTACTGTCACACAAGAAAATACAAGTCAGGAAGATCGGGAATGTTAGAGACCTCTATGCTTCTATAATACTGCTAAGGCTCAGGTTATAGACAATGCGGTTCCCCTTTTGCTTCCCATCCTCTTTCTCTCGCTCCCTCAATCTCCAGCCGCCGCTCAGCACCTGCTCCTCGCTGATGTCATCCATGGAGCCGGACAGCAGCGTGACAGGAAGGTCTTGCACCTTGCAGCTCAGCAGCAGGTTGTGCCTCTCCAGCTGCTTCTTTTCTTGCGATATCTCCACAGACATCAGCTCCCTCTGGAGCTTCTGCAGACCCCTGAGGAGCAGAAGCCGTTACCTCCCTAGCCGCACTGTGCGTGCGCACGCCTGCTTGCTTGTTTTCCACTTCATGTGCTTGTGCTCTGGCGTTACTGATTACTGCTGGAATAGGGTAGCTGTCAGTTAGACAGAAAAGTAAAAGGCATGTTATGGAAGCGGCTTCTTCTCGCTCAGTCTGGCTTGTTGAAACATTTATCTGAAGTCACCTGTGTTTAAATAAAACTCCCTTTTAGGGTTAAAACTGTTCTCAGATACTCTATTTTGTTATTAACCCAGAGCCGGTTCGTAACAGGCAGGTTCGGGTGAAACGAAGTATGTTTCCACATGGCCCAGATAGCACTGTAGGTCCATTTGGAGCAGTGTGTGGTTCTATGGGGTAGGAGTCTGTACTGCAGTACAGAAGGTTGCTGGTTTGAATCCTGTGGCTGGCAGAGTAATCAAATCACTGTTGGGTCCTTCAGCAAGGTCCTTAACCCCAAAAACTGCTCAGAGGGTGTAGAACAATGGCTGACCCTGTGCTCTGATCCCCCGTGTGCCTTTCACAGGAGAGAAAGACGAGAATTGTGAAAACAAGATGATTCCTACATATTTTCATTTTTATTTAGCAGACACTTTTATTCACAGAGAATAAAACCCTGAAAAATCAGGGTCAGTTGGTCTCTGGGCCAGCTGGGGTTAACAGGCCTTGCTCAGGGGTCCAATGGTGCAATCACTCTGCAGAGCCACGCCCCCCCCCCCTTGTGCTTGTGCAATGATGTGCAGCATCACTGATGACTGAGGGAAAGAGAATGGACAGCATGACAGTGTACATATAGAAGGTGGGGCGGTACTGTGCTAATCAGGGCAACGTAGCTTTCAGGCTGCTGTGCTTATTGTGATGGACTCCTCTTCATTGCAGCTTCCCCGCGGGGCTCTCGCACCTGAAACACTCTTGCCGCCCTGTCACCTTCTCATCCAGCCTGGCGTTACAGTCGCTGACCAGGGACTTCTGCCCGAGCAGAGAGCTCCTCAGCTCCTGCACTTTAACTATGATCTCATCCAAGCCCTTCATCAGCTGCTCCTCCTCCTTGGAGGAGACAGAACACCAGGCATTGCACATACGTTGATGCTGGGACACATATGCAGGCGTCCATACACCTTCTGTCCCATTTATTCTTAGGTCTTAACTGCAGTCCCTGTATCTCTCTAAAGACGTTGGGAGAACATGCAGTGTGGGATGGAGAATTGCCTTCTTCAGCTGGGAGACTCTCTGCTCGCCCTTAAGGAGGGTGTCCTCCCACTCGCGGATCTTCCCCTGGCTCTGCTCAAGCCGGCTCTGCTCGAACTCCAGCTGAGTGGTCAGGCGCGTGTGCTGGGTCTCAAACTGCAGCCTGTGACAGAGAACAGACAGACAGACAGGAAGGGGAAAACGGAAAGGAGGGCAAGAAGAAAGTGTTTCATAACAAAGCTAAATATTATTTAAGGACGTAATGCCAAAATGGTCAATGGTGCCAAAGGTATCCAACCATCCATCCATCCATCCATCAACTGATCCCAGTCACACAACAGAGTTGAAAACAGAAATAAATAAATGCAGCAACTAAACTGGAAAAATGACTGAAATCTAGTTGGTTTAAAACAGACAAGAATGAATATAAATAACAAAAATTCATTTATGGATTCCTTGAGAAATTTCAAACAATTCCAAAATATCAAACACATCATTACGCATTCTGTACGAAGACTGCACCATCGACCCTTCATCCTGAAGACTGCATTGGATGCCAGTCCATCGCAGACCTCCTACTGCTGTGAACAGGCTCGGCAATCACTGTCATGAGTCGCTACCTCTTGCTGTCTGTTTCCTGCTGCTGCTTCAGATGCTCTTGCTCATACTCGCGGATGTTTGCCACGCCAATTTCAGCACAGAAATCAGAGAACACTAGGTCGTCCACCTGGAGAGAGCGTGGGAACATGCGCAGCACGGAAAAAGCCAGAACTTACACCGAGACTGCCGAAGATACAGCGGCAGGGATGACCTAGGCAAAGCTGCCCACACCATATTAATCTCTCAGTACGCGATTCTGATCACAGAACATGAAACAAAGCAGAGAAAGGAGGGTAAAAATCCACCATTTGTCATCTTAAGGTACCTCATTCAGCTTAGTCTGAAGATCCTGTATTTTTCTTTCCTTCAACTCGATGTTGTCCTTCTGCATTTGAATCTCTGACTCCAGATTGAGAAGTATACTCTCCAGCTTAGACTTCTCCTGTGTCATGGGCAGAACTGGATCAATGCTGAGGCTCCGTACTGATGCTCATACCATAATGACATAGATAGATGCTTTCTCCAAAATATATGCTGCTTTGGATAAAAAGTGTCTGCAAAATTAATGTGAATGTCTTGCATTACATCTCAAGGTACAGATGCTGATGGAGCTGTGTGGAAGCAGAACACAGAGCAGCCATGCGAGCGACGGCGGAGGCACGGCGGCGGAGGCGTCACCGCGAGGCAGGCGGGGATGTTCTTCTTGCGGATGGCGTCCAGCTCACTTAGAGAGAACTTCAAGCGGGTCTGGATGCCTTTGACCTGAGCCTGCACCTGCTTCAGCTCTGCCTCTTTATGCTTCAGCCTCAGCAGACCCTGCCATGCATGTGGCACTGTCATCATGCTACCCACACCCGCACTCATCAGTTTACCTGGCTGCACAATACAGGCAATACCCACGTTACAAAGATCTGATCTCCAAGTCTGTCTTTTAGTCGAACTTCTAGTCAAGTCAGAAAATTAATAATTCAGTACATAACAATACTGCCTGTATTTAAAAAATTGAAGGAAATTAAGATACAGCAATTAAGAGATTAAAGCAGACAGTTTATGAGGACATACTTTTATGATTTCCACATGCTAGCAAATATACAAGACACTTAAAACTCACTGACTGAACAAGCATTTCACTTAATAATTACACGATTAAAAGGCCAACCAAAATGTTTAATGTAGTCACTAGGGGGCAGCAACTGACTTAATGACAATAGAGAAATATCTAAATAAGCACACATATATCAGAGGCGCATTTTAAGAATTTTGCATAGAATGACACGTCTTCTGATTTATTATATAGTGAAATAGTTTCTTTTGCTAAAATCTGACACTTTGAAATGGCAAGATTTTACCTCTGTTAACGTACACACACACACACAGTGGTATTATCCTTAATTACTGCTTAAACTTAAAATGGATGGATGGTTGATTATTATTTATGGCTGTTTTGTATTGATTGGCACTAGTGTGAATGATGTACACAGAATTTCACTGTATTACATACACAAAACAATTAACCCTAGATACAAAGGTTAAATACAGAGACATTCTTTGGCCCTGAATGTTTTCACAATTTTTTTGGTCACAATTTTAACATAATGGCACCATTAAAAAGAAATGTTCTTTTTCAATAAGAACAATTTTTACCTGATAATAATTTAAGTTTCTGTCATTGAATGTGGTCCTCGGATTTTTTTCTCAAAAATGTCCAAAGCACATGATGGGCAGGCGTGTACATGGTGTCACAAAACACCCGTCAGAGTGTACTTACCTCCTGTCCATAATACAACTAAAATGCCTTATCTAAATTAAGTCATATTTCAATAAATAACAATAAATACAAAATCAGCTATTAAAAATGGCAATAAATTTGATACAAACATTAACCATTACAATTTGATCTGTTGAACAGAAGATGAAGTACAATTTCCCTCATAACTTTATATCTAGAAGCTAAGTCTTTCTTTAATAGCGATGATGCTACCACTACAATGAGATTTCACAGCATGCAGTAGTGGGGTAAACCACGCCGTTCTCTGAGAAAGCGAAATATCTATATGATCGATGGCCCAAGGCACAAGGGCAAAAAGCGACTGCCTAGAGCCCAGTGACCACCAGGGGGCCCCCCACATGTAAACCTCCTGTCAGAATCAGATTTTTCTTAGGGCCCTGAAAAGGGTGGGGCCGACCTTGAATGGCCTAAGCCAATCGTGAACCTAAAACAGTCTTACGGTGAGAGCCCAAATGTTCTATGGAGCGCAGTTGAGGCTTCAGGGAGCAGCGGGCAGATGCAGACACTCACGCGCAGCTCTGCTGTCAGCTGCTCACGGCGCTCCTTCAGCTTGCCCATGTCCTTCTCATCCCAGCGCCGGGCTTTGCTCCGCAGGTCGCTGGCACCCCCAGAGATGGCCCCTGACTTGAAGAACATGGTCCCATCCAATGCCACCGTCTGCACGTCCCATAGAACCCCAGCATCTTCATCAACAGGCTTGCATTTATTTGTCACTATATAAGAGCAATTAGCCTTTGGCAGTATTACAGCATATAACAGCAATCTTTTTGAGCTGGGGGGGGCCATCACCCACATTGTGCATATTTCTGTATCCATATAGTAGCTCCTAAGTTCCTCCTTATTCTGTGTCCGAGTAAACTATCAGAAAAAAGTTCCAATACCTTTGCAGTTAGTTACCTGTCATTGGGATTGTGCACCTTTAAATGTATAGAAATGGACTCTGGAACATTTTCATATCATCTGGGTACATTAATGTTGTTTGTACTTTAGGGTACAAAACTGTATGAGGTTTGTACCCTTCATTCTGACAGCGTGCTGTACTGAGATACACTGGCACTGCTTAAAGGTGAGAATCTTGTCACTGGGGATTCAGTACAGGGTTTTACAGTGTTTCACCACAGTAAAACCCGAGGACAGTCATGGTAACGGAGCTGAGGGGGGCGGAGTCTTCAGGCGAGTGGTCTCGCACATTTACCTTGAGGCGCTCGGGGCCCCCGAAGGCAACACGCTGAGCCTCCTTGACGGTGTCGCACACAAGCGTGTTCCCACAGACGAACTGCACGACCCTCCCCGGCGAGGCGGCGTACTGCACCACGTCCACCACCATCCTGGCCCCGCGAACCTCCCGCAGCCGCTCGTTCAACGCACTCACCTGTGTTGGCAGCATTGCGACATGCGCGGTTACCGCCTCAGATAGAGAGAGCTCGGCATACACGTAACATTTGGCCAGTATTAAAGTAATAATACGACATAGCACAGTATTTTGGGTACACCATCATGTCTGGAAGGTATGACAGCATGAAAAATTTTATACTACCCATGTCTAGCTCTGGTCTTTACAAATATCTGGTTCTTCTATTTGTGTGTTACTTTGTTTCATGTGACCGGAGTTAAAAGTGAATTTACACCTTTAAGGACAGTAAGGACAAATAAACATTCTATTCCTCAAAAAAGCTAAAGCTGTTTTCACTCACAGGGGGACAGATGTGATTTCACGCAAACGTTCAACAGGTAACTAAAAGCACTTTGTGAAATATACTTTTTCACAACTTCAACTGCCCTAGAAAAGGCAAAATACAGTAACTACTCTGACGGTGAAACAGAAGAGTCCTGAAAGATTTTCCGATTTCTACCTAGTCAGTAGGTAAATGACAATGTACTTTTTAAATGTGCAATTAAAAAAAAAATCAAGCATAGCTGAACTAAAATATTTTGTCATGAGATAAAACCGTGCCTGAGAGACCCGATTTCAGTCATAACTCAATTCTGATGAAATTTGTACTTGCAGTGTTTAGCCCTTGTATGGCAGTATACACCAAACATGCTAGAAGTCACACTGTAACACTACACGCCAACACCAACACAGGAGGAGGAAGCGAAGTGTCGGCCAGGGCCCCCTAACTCACATCGAGGTAGTCGAGGGGGAGGAAGGTCTCCGGCTCGGCCCGCTCCTGCTTCAGAAACCTGATGCAGTCCCGTGCCGCCTTCTCAGACGCCACCACAATGGCATTCATGTATCGGCCGAACACTTTGGTCACCGCCAGCTGGTACTTCTTATGGATTGGATGGCAGAGGTCTGAAAGACGGCCCATCTGCAGCATGGGGACCGGGAGGGGAGGGCGGGGCCAGGAAACACTCTTAAAATCAATGTGCTACAGACATAAATGAATAATTAGCGGAAGTAACACACAGCACCAAACCATCCGCCTTACAACTGATTATCCTGGTCAGGGCTGTAGGGAGGTCTGAAGCCTATTCCAGGCAACACATGGCACAAGGCAGGGTGGTATTCCAGCCTATCAGAGGGCAGATACACATATACACTCCCACATGCACACTACTGCATTCAAAGACAGCCATTTAGCCTAACTGCATGCTTTTAGAGAGTGAGAGTAAACTAAAGTGGCTGAATGGAACACACATAAGACAAACATGTAAACTCCACCCACACACACACACATTTGGATCCATATATTTTTAGGGACTGTCCATTCATTTCTTTAGGAAAACCTTAATCCCAACTATGACAACCTTAATTCCTACCCAGCCCTAACCTTAACCATAAGTAACCAAACAATATACAAGACATTTGGAATTTTTCATTTTTTGATAGCAGATTTTTATAAAACTGAATTTTGAACACAGCTGGGGTTAGTCAAACATAACAACTATTACAAATTAGTTTTATTTATCTAACACTATTCTTTGATGCCAAAGGCCAGGTCATATTTCACGGACATAAATACAGAATCCCCTTCACATATGCGAAGGTTAAGATGTGAGGCGAATCCAAGCCAAGACTTCTCATTTTAAAGATGCAGTATGCACTTACACCAATAAATATTATTTCCCACTAATATTTATATCACATGATTTTATGTGATCCAAATCATTTTAGTATTGTTTTTGGCTTATGCATCTCCTGCGAGTTTCTGTGTTCAAGCAAGCTCCTAAAATGTTCCCATTTAATTGTTCACGGCCAACTCACAAATGATCAAAACCGTGAACATCAAGTCCATGAATGCGAGGGAGTTACTGTATGTCCTTTGGATTCTGTCCACAGCCTCTGGGAATGAACAGAATGAACCTCTCATCACTTCTGTGTGGAAGCTGAAGGCAAGAGCGTTACCAGAGCCTCTGGATAGAGCTTCCTCAGGCTGTCCAGCATCTCGCTGCGGCGCCGCTGCCTCCGGCTCTCCTGGCCGTCGACGCAGGCGTTCTGCAGCTCCTCGATGGCCTCGGCCAGCTCCCGCTCCACCTCCCGGCTGCGAGCGCGGCCCTCATCCAGCGCCACCCGCAGACTCTCCTCCAGCTGCTGCTGCTCAGCCAGGGTGGCACTGGGGCGAGATGATGCGGGTGGTGGCACTGGGAATCGGCTGATCGCTCTCAAACGCGTGGCGACCGCAGCGGTGACACGGTGACACACCTGCAGGTGCTGCTGTATTCCCCCAGCTTCTCAGCTCTCCTGCTGCACTCCTCCAGCTGTGCCTGAGTGTGCTTGACGCTTGCCTTTGAACACAGGTGTACTCAGTGCAGGGCTATCAGGCAGCAACCATCTCAGCAACTGAGATATTCAAAATTAAGCGATAAACACTGGCTATGAAGTACCAATTAAACACTTACACTTGGATCCCTGCAATCATTCACCAGTCCTTAATGTCATGGGCAAAAATGCAGGGGCACACAAACACAGAGAAATCAGGCACAGGAATACCTCCACTTCCTTCTTCCTCCTCTGGTCAAACTCCAGCTTTCCCCAGTCAGCCTTCACCTCCCAGCAAAGCTTCTCCACCTGCTGCCTCAGCGTGGACCCCTGCTTCCTGGACAAATCCTTCAGCTCTTTGTAGCATTCCAACTGGGTCCAAACACACACACACACACCCGCAGACAGACAGACAGACACACACACGCGCGTGCGCACACACACACAGACACACACCCGCAGACAGACACAGACACACGCGCATGCGCGCGCACACACACATGCAGACACACGCACACGCAGACACACACGCGCAGACAGACAAACACACACACAGACAGACACACGCGCATGTGTGCACACACCCGCAGACACACACACACAAGCACACAGCTTTAATTTCAATTTCATCTGTGTTTCTGGGACATTTTACTGAAAAGCTAAAAATCATTAGCAAAACCTAAGACTGACCATAAAATATGACACAAGTAGTACATAAGAACATAAGAACTATACAAACGAGAGGAGGCCATTCGGCCCATCAAGCTCGCTTGGGAAGAACTTAATAGCTC
>JAODUD010000062.1:23190626-23201917 GCA_026784285.1 Stomatorhinus walkeri
GGGGGGCACACCAGAATCAGCAGGGAGAACATCAGAAGCTTCTCACACACACCACTCCAGTGGTCTCCAAAACAGAGAAGACGGGGCAAACTGCTTCTTACCACCAGGGCGGAGCCACAGAGCCCAAAGGACAGTACATAACGAAGGTTAAAACGATCGCCAATCACCCCACTCACGTACAGGCCCTGTGGGATTCAGAGGGACGGTCTTCTCACACACTTGTATATGTAACAGCTCTCCTAATCTGAGACTAACATGCATCTCAAATCACAGTTTGGTACGTGACGGCATGACGGAATGGTGAGGTCATAAAGAACTTTTGATCGGATACTGACTAGTCAGTCATGAAAGCATACGAGTCTGACCAATAACCGGGACAGGAAGTCTGAGGCATACAAACACAGTGCCCATACCCAATACTTACAACAGCGTAAGAGAACAGGAAGATGGTATCTAGCACCCCTAGAAAAAGAGTAGCCCCCTCTGTGTTTTCAAACAGCTTATTTCCTTCCCAGGTCTAAAGAAAAAAAAAAGAAAATTCAGGAATCTATGCAAGCAGTTGGGCAATAGACTTGACGCAGGTATATGACATCAGAACATTACAGTGCACACAGCCACACGGCCAAATTCACCGAGACGAAGAGAAAGGCAGGTGACCTGCTTAGGGGAGAAGGCAGGTGAGCTGCCATTGAGAGGCAGTGGCGTCCACTGTGCAGAGATGCTGACTTTCACGTTGCTGAAGGTCTTCCTGGAGGCGTGCAGGAGGACATAGCTGGAGAGGTTCGGGAAGACCAACAACTACATTGAACAGCGCCCTCTGCTGCACTCAATCCAACAGTACAGCAAAAATGTTTAGAGGACTGAAAGACAACAGCAGATGGACATCGTAAAAGCAGCCACAACGTTCAGCCATGCTACTGTACGGGTTTATGGCTGGATAACGACAAAGGTTGCTTTGAACTCAAAAGGACCAGTGGCACCGTATGGTGCAATACGATCACTCACAACATTCCCATATTCCAAAATAATCCCCCCATACAAAATGCTAAACAAATTCAAGGGTGGTTTCATGCATCCCAGCATCGAGTCAAATCTTCCATAGCCTCTCGAGTCTAGATGCTACATATAAACACCGTGAGGATCAGTAAATCCTGATGAGAAGTTCTGGAGCATAGAGGACAAAGTAGATTTCAACCTCCTCTTCTCAAAAACCTGGAGGCGTTTCTTCTAGTAAAAGGATCTGAAATTCTATTACACACAGACTTCTATGACAGTGTTTCAAGAAGGTCTGATGTTGTTCAGAAAGCAAAGAGTCATCCCACTACATGAGATTAATAATCGATATTAATATACTGTTATGTCATCCACCTCCAGTTCAAGTACAGGACATTCATGAAGTACTGGCATGTGGTTCCTACAAACAAAACTCTACAAGCAGAACGTACGCAACCATTTTCTACAAAGCCAAAGCACCTTCAGCATCATCGTTCACACAGCAGAGCTACACCAAGCACAAGAGGTCAAGTAAACAGCTTTGGTTTTGACTGGATGGCCAGTACAGCTTGTAGGAAGTGGGCAGTGTTACGATCAAAAAGTGCAACAGTGCAGCTCTATGGTAGGTAAGAGAATAAAGACTTTCCCTCCAGGGCTCGTTTTTTTTTTTAGTAAAACGGTGGTAATGGAAGGACTTTCTCCAAGAGTTCTAAGGTGTCTCCCAAGATATTTATCAACAGCGACTATAAAATATGAAAATTCAGTGTTTGTGGGTCATTTCACATAAAACAATTTAAGCAACTAAGATCCTGTTTACGCTTCACTTTTAAATGCATCTCGGACGATCGAATCATAAGCAGACAGCAGAGATGCATCGCCATTTACACCCGTGTCTGTCAGGGACTCCAAGGTGTCAGGTTTTACTATTATGACATCCTTGTCGGGGACGCATCCAGGGTGCATTAGCAGCTACACTACAAAAGATATGTGGTCAAATGCATCCCAGACCAACTCGGCAAGTGGTTTGAGTGATTGGATCACGGTGCATCTTGGCGGCTGTTTACACTTGTATTTAGCGCCGTCTACTTGAGATCCATTTTAAAACAAAGTATCAACAGGGCTTAAGTGAATAAGTAACAGGGATAAGCTGGCTTTCTTGGCTACAGTTAGAGTGATTAGCAAACTGGTTCACTGGTCTGACTGTTTTTATTACAGTGAGCAGAGGGTGCCAACAGCCCGTTAAGAAATCCGGTGGAGGAGGGGCTGCGTTTACCTGAAGAAGGTGAGGAGGAAGGCAATCAGGTGGTGGTGGGTGTACTGTGACAGAAAGCCACAGCAAGGGGGCGACATCACAGGGGTCTCAGGGTGAAGGCACAGGCCCCGATCCTGAGGGCCGGCTGGAACAGGAAAGAGGGGGGTGGGAGCATGAAGTTTATCTGCAGCAGCAATAGCCTGCACTAACTCGCATGCAATGCCATACTACTTCTGCCTAAGAGAGCGTGGCAGGCAGGGAGGGTCAAAGGTCACACCAAAGCCAAGCAAGCACAGAGCATGCTTCAGGGTTTATAATTAACCCAACACACAACTTCACGAAACAGTTGAAAGCCCAGTATTCACAAGTAATTCATAAGCCACGTCCACTTTCGATTTTGTGCCCTCCTCAACAAATAACTTCTCTGGCAACTTTTTGCTGGTCACACTCCTGCATGCAATACATACATTACGCACATATACACGTATAAACTAGTAGGATAAACAAATACGAAAAATGATCCAGTTCTGCAACAGAACAAATTCAATGAAGAAATTGCACGGGTCTCAATGCTCAGTCCCAGTCTGCAACATTTCCTTCCGTGGTTATTTTATGCTTAACTAAGGGGTGGGATCAAATTTAAAGGTGTTCTTTCAGAATCTGACCTAATTTCGCAAGAGAACTAACAGCACCTTAAGACAAACTACCCAGAAATATTTATTTATAGAGTTTGTTAAATGCCTTTAATTAGCCGTGGTCGAAGAGCTGGAAAGGGATCAGATTATGGTTTAAACAGCCTAAACTGATTATTTATATATTAGAAATACATTGTTGCAACACTAGCCTTTGGGTGAAAAGGCAAAAAAAAAAACATTCTGACACAGCGGGTTAAGCTTGTTTCGTTCCATGTTATTGTGGTTATATTCTGTGTCTCGGAAGCCACAATGGCTATGCAGCCGTGCATAAACACTAACGATACGCTTTCATTTGAGGGCGATCTCGAAAGCAATAGGCGTTAAAATGATGAAGAAACAAAGACAGGGCTGACATGATGCTGGAGCCGACTCCACTTCCTCTCCAACTACTTTAGTCCGACCGACTATGACGGATCCAGCACCAAACGGTACGGATGGATAGCAAACGATGTCCCGGTACCGACCATCGGACACTTACCCCAGATCTCCGAACGACGGCGTGTCACCCAGGGCCAGCAAATGCGCACTTTTCCAGGCGGTCTGCTTATGCTTCCTGTTAATGTCCCCCGATGCACGGCGGGAGGTGTGGTTTTCAAGCCGAAATACAAGGACCTTGAAGTTGTAGGAGAAGAGAAATAAAAAGCTAAAAAAAAGATAAACGAATAAAAGGCTCTGGCTGTGAGAAGGAAGCGTATGGATCAAGGAGTCCTTTTACGAGCTACATTAATGGCTGATTTTATGGAAGGGAGCAAACACGACCATTACGTCATTTTTTTCAAATAATAAATAAAGCGCTAAATATAAGAAGACGTCTTAAAATGACCATGTCATATTGCTTATGACACGTATTTAACGAACGGACGCGGTTATACATGCAAATACACATGCCTTTTTATAAGCATAAGCCCAACATGACGATCCCAGCTCCTGTGGTGGAACAGCGACGTTTAGGAAAAAGCACTGGAATATTTTACACATATCATGTGTTTTATGGCCCCAATACCCTCCTGGCTTAACACAACACATATGACTGTCACGTCGTGTTTCTGCCTTTTATCATGTCTAAAGAAATATCAGTTTTTGCGGGATGCCTAACTATAAGATTGCCCACAGCGAAAATGCATTCTCTAAAGGGCATCTGTAAAATATTCACAGAAATTCAATAGAAGTCGGCTTCTTTAATAGCCCCAGAAATCTATACACTTGAGGATGTGTATCCTGTGCCGCGTGGGCATGAAAATCTTTTAAGACTCTGCTGGGTAGGGGGAATACACAAGTTATGTCACTATGCTGAAATATGCGCCCCACAAATAAATCATTCTCTCCATCTGTGCTAGCGTGAAACAGAGCCGGCACTGTTTGGTGAAAGTTGCCCCAGCTTGCCCCCGTACTTCGCCCCCCCCAATCCATAAAAGGCAGCCTAGGCCATTCTGTATAATCGCTTACATTGTCTGTGGTCCCCAGCTGTGCATGGCTCTCTCCGGACTGGGATGTGGAGAGATGTGTTTGTGTGTTCAGGGCAGTACGGCACAGTGTCTGCTACAAAGGGAATGTGCCGCTTGCACTCACTCTGCCACCCTGCTGAAGTCTCCATCACAGCCCTCTCAGGTATGACAAGGACACCTGTAAGGGTACTTGATTGTCATGAGACTCTCCCCCAAGGTCACCCGTTCTGCCGAGGCTTGAGATTGGGTTTCTGGTGCATGTTGCTATGCTGATATAGGGATGAACGCTAGCGAGGGAAGGTTCTGGGCGTTTACTGTTGTCTGTAGTCCAAAAGGTCACCCTTTAGAAGCTTGTGTATACTTTAGCTACGGCATGCTGATTTGTTCAAGGAGTGGTGATATTTCAATGATGAATATTTAATGAAGAGCATGTTGGCAGCCAACTTTTCATAAGTGTTACTGTTGGGGGGTGCAAATCGTCAGATGATTAAGTGATTTCTCTCTTTTGCCTTTTGTCCTTATCTTGGCAGTAACTGTGTGGTGATTTTAGATACTACAACTCCCAGCATGCAATTGTACCAGTGGGTGGAGAACTGGAGGAGGAAGTCTTACCTGCCAGGACAGGTAGGGTGGGATTTCGTTGCGAGGGAAGGTAGGGGCAAAGAAGGGGAGAGAGTAACTTGAGAGAGAGCAAGAGAACGAGAGAGAGAGAGCGTAAGGTCAACAGTTATGTAGGGGAAACTTCAGGAAAAACAGGCATTAAGCTGAATAAGATATTTAGAAAGGAAAGGTGAGATTTTGACTATGTTCTGGAAAACTACAATGTTCTGGATCCCCTTCATTCAGGAATAAATGGACCATCTACTGTCTGCGATTGAACGTGTTAGAGGGGAAAGGGACTTTTGACGGGATCTGCAGCTCATTCATCTGTAGGAATAGCGACCGTAACCAGGGGCTGCACCATGCTTTGCTGTACGAGGTAGAACAGAAGACGCTGTAAGAAGAGGAGGAAGGACCGGCTCAAGTTAGCGGGTTAAAGCAGCAGAGTTGACAGGGTTTAGCCCAGAAATTTTCGGAGACATAAGCTAGCTTAACTACTACTGTAATCAGTGGGTCAGTGATTCTTCAGTTCTTCTTGGTTAAGGACCTACAGCACATGAATATCACACAAGGGGCACTGAAGTGTATTCTACAATGTGATGGAAATTTGTATTAGGAAGGAGGTAGGATGTTGACAGATATGATACCTGAACGACTGGTGTCATAACAGGACATTTTCACCTTTTGCCTTCCGTACGGACAAATTAAATCACAGCGGATTGCAATAGCAGAGTCCATCTTTCAGCTTTCGCTATGCAGTTTGCAGGGTCAGGGCAGGACGATTCCTTTGACTTCCTATTTAAGATCATCCTGATTGGGGACTCCAACGTGGGCAAGACCTGCGTGGTCCAGAATTTCAAGTCAGGGATCTTCGCTGAGAAGCAGCAGAACACCATTGGAGTGGACTTCACTGTCCGGACGCTGGAAATCGAGGGCAAAAAAATCAAGGTAATGTTGAGAGTATTCTTCAAAAAACCAATGAGCATCGATAAACCTTGTGGCAACTTTAAATGTCCTATTTCTGTCTTACAGGCTGATAAAGTAAAGAGTCTTAGAAGCACTGAGGTTCTTTTTGCACATATTATATTTAATATAAATACTACTTAAGTACCGTATAGGTGGCACAGTCATTGGCACTGTCGCCTCACACGTCCCAGACCCGGGTTTGAGTCTCTGCCTGGGTTCCACGTGTGTGGAGATTGCATGTTCTCCCCATGTCGTTGTGGGGTTTCCACTTGGCTCTCCGGTTTCCCCCCACAGACTAAAAACATGCTGGAGTTACCAAATTGCCCGTAGATGTTTATGTGTGAGTGATTGGCGTGTGAGTGTGATGGGTTGGTGCCCCATCCTGGGCTTTTCCGTGCCTTGCGTTCGTAGGTTCTGGGATCGGTTCCGGACCAACCTCGACCCTAAATAGGACAAGCGGTTTCAGAAAATGGATGGATGGATGGCAAACATATACTCGTGTATTATTACAGATGTGAAGATTTTTCAGCTGGTAAAAACAGCGGAAATGCCAAGCACTTGTTTGTTGTATTCCAATCACTCTTTAATGGCGACATTCTTACGGGGGAGAGTAGAAGCCTGTAAAACTTGAAAGTGGCCCCGTCTGGCGGGGGTTGATGGTGGACAGGCTCAGCCTGTTTGGTGGAACCTGCACTCCTTCCATGCGTCAAAGCCCAGGGTCTACAGTGTTGTCAGCAAAACAAAAGCCAAGACCGGTAGGAGGCCAGGGGAATGTCCTTCAGCTCCCGTGAGCGTGAACGCTTGTGACGTCTTAACAGATATCAGCATTCACTTCCTGCGAAGCAAGTGCCGATGGCATTGTTCTGGAACCAGCTGGGCCACTAAGGTGGGGGAAGAAGAACGAGTGGAATTCCCATTCTCTTCCTGAATGTTTCCGTGTTTGGGGAATGTGTTTAAATTCAGCTGAAAGCTGGCAGGAAATATAGCTCAAGACGTTATCATTGTAGTCAAAGTTGTAGTGTGTATTTTATAAACAATCCACTTTGTCCAAGTCAGCATTTCATGTGTCTTCGGGGTAATAGATGATTCATCTGTGAATCCTGCTATGACTTTACATTGCAATGAAAGGTCACTGTGTTGATATAATTAAAACAGAATTGTATTATTTTAAAGGGTGGAAAATGCAGTGGTAAATGAGGCATAAAACCAGATTCTTCTGCAAGGTATTGCCAAGAGGCACAGCAAACACATATATCGAATGCATGAGTTTAATTTGTATCTGTGGTTATGTACCTTCAGGGTACTTAGCTACCCATGTCTTGCTTGTTTTCCTTGAATTTCTTTTGTGGTAAAAGGCTGACGCATTCACGTACATGTTGTTTACAAACGGCCAGGGGGGTGGGGTGGACGCAGCACGCAAGGTTAAAAGTCCGCGTAAGAGTTACTGGGTGTGTGCAGTTGCTATGGAGACGTGTTGTGTGGCATGGAGGCTAAGTGGCTGGGAGACAGACCCTCTGGGAGTTTAAACCTAGGCACACCAGGAAATGCGAAAACAGGCCGGCGGCTCCGCGGCGCCTGCTTCTGTTCTTCATGTGCATTTAAGAGTCTATTTAGTGCGACTTGCTCACGCGTAAAACATCGAAAACCTCACCTGGAATACAGGGCTAAACATAGCTATGTCAACATATCTTGGCGTGTGACTTTCTGAAACGTGTTTTAAAAACAAAAGTAGTTTCTGATCAGAAGCGAGGGGGGTGGGGGGGTGGGAACACCCCCAGGAGATTCAGGAGGCTCAGCACTTTATGGGGCCCTTGAATATGTTAAATGTTTAAATCTTTTTTTAAATTATTTTTATCGGTAGAAACCCACTTTAAAATGTAAGTATGGTGCAGTTCTTGCAGGCATTAGCAATTCTAGCGCATGTTATGGGTTAGCAGTAGTTTGCTCATAGTTTTGGGACTGAGGGTCTCTCTGTGTCACACCCATGCAGATGCAGGTATGGGACACTGCCGGCCAGGAGCGCTTCCGCACCATAACTCAGAGTTACTACCGCAGTGCCCACGGTGCCATGATCACCTACGACCTGACACGCCGCGGCACCTTCGACTCTGTCCCCCAGTGGATCCACGAGGTGGAGCAGTTCGGGGCTGCCAGTGTGCTGCTCGTCCTCATTGGTAGGTTGGGTGTGGGGGGGGGGGAGGTGGTGCCCTGGCGTTTTAGACGGCCGTGGCGAAGCCCCCTAAGACCCCAATGACAAGGGTCGCCTAAATTAATGATATGAACTGTTGGGGTGATAAGTAGCTTAGTGAGTTAGGAATGTGTGTCAGTGTCCAGAAGATTGTGGGTTCAGATTTCATGGCTGGGAGGGTAATAATATCATCATTGGACCCAGGACCAACTAATGTACTCCACGAGAACTAGGTACTCTCTGGCCCCAAACTTTGCATATATTGGACAAAAGTATCTGCTTAATGAATAATTCTAATACAATGTGTAGATCAGGGGATCTAGCCAGAATAATGTGGGTTTAAATCCTTGCCTGAGCTGCCCTAGAGATGGTGGGTTTTAGATCAAATTAGTAGCACTTTTAGATAGGATCAGATTTTATTCAGAGCACAGTGAGGCATCGCTGTCATACCTTCCTCATGAGACTTCATTATAACCTCCGCCACCTCCAGGGAACAAGTCAGACCTGGAGTCCCAGCGGCAGGTGCTGTTCGAGGACGCTTGCACGCTGGCAGAGGAGCGGGGAATGCTGGCGGCCCTGGAGACGTCGGCCAAGGAGTCGCACAACATCGAGGAGGCGTTTCTGCTGATAGCGCGAGAGCTGATGGCGCGCAATGGCATGATGGTCCAGCAGCAATCGCCGCAACAGCAGTCTCACGTCCTGCTGCATGCCAACTCAAGGCCCATCGACGGCCCGGCTCCAGCGGAGAGGAAGGCCTGTGACTGCTGAGGGTGGCGGGGCGGGTCTTTGGCCCACTCATGCTCATCTGACTCAGCCGTCCCAGTGATGAAGAATCCCCTAAACATGGCTGGTCCTAGTTGGGGTGGGGGGCGACAAAATATCCTATGAATGAGAATTAGTGTGTTGTTTAATTTGGCGTATGGTCAATTCGTCTTCTTTGAACCAGCTGACAGGATCACTGATGCATGAACGTGAAACAGAGAGAGATGCCAAAATCTAGAGTCATTCTAAAGCCAGACACCTTTAAGTTGGTGGTGAATGAGGATCAGAGTCATGCTGGTTTTTGAGTAGTGTTTTATACAGAGAATACCAAGTAAGGTCATTCTCTAAGGTCACAGTTAACAGGCAGGGGGAGACTTAGGTCACCTATACTCTGCTGTGCTCGTTCCGTTAAAAAACACTGCACTGTTTTGTTCTAAGTCTCAAGTGCTGCAAGCTGGGAAAAGGCTTCAAAATGAGCAGTGCAGCACCTGTTCAGGATATTTTATGGGTCACGTCAAGGTTCACTTCAATAAAAAACACACACACTGCGATTCACAGTTCCCGTCTGTCTGGACCGGCATCATGGAACCTGTTACCTTTAGTATGGGAATTGTGGTTTCTTTTTTGTACTTCCTGTACTTTTCATTTAACTAGTGAAATATTGCCTGTAAAAAATACACCAATATAAAGTAAAAACCATCCCCAATATATTAAAGCATGAATGTAGGAAGAGTTGATACTCACCGTGAAAGATTTAGCAGGCTTACGTGGTACTCAGACGCTCTGTAGTGAAACCACTTTAAAATGATTATAGCTTAGTGAGGTAATTTGTGAAGAAGTCTGCATTTTCACCTTGCAAGGAGGATGAACACAATTCTATGTATTTCACCACCTTGGATGTAGTCAGTAATATTTAGGACAATAAGGGCATTAGGATTAAGGTAATCCACAAAGTAATAAACACTAAACGGATGGCAAACAAACATTGGTTCTATTGTGTACACGTTTCTGTTTGCCGTCTGTTCTGCTGAACCGCTTTCAAACCTGGTCAATAAATCCAGGCTGATTTTGTACCATCTGCCTGCAGGGTGTTGACAGGATTAGGAAAACACCTTTTAAACTGAAAGCATAAAGGTAAACGACAAATGTCACACAGCATTTTTCAAACAGGTTCTTTTTTATAAATCCGTCGAGTGTTGTAAAATCCAACCATAAACATTAAAAGACGGGGATTCCATCAGAAGACAGCTTTGTAAAAAGTAAACCAGGCACACAAAACAGTTAGTAGTTTTATGGTATCTTAACAGTCATAAAAGCTCTAGTAATAAAACTAGATATAGTATCATGTTAATTAAAACACAAATTATCTTTATGCAATGGACCTTTTATACTGAAAACATGGTGATCTGTGTGTGTACCCTATATCTAAATGATTCCACATCTACGGTCTCCGTTTTGAAGACCTTTATTTTATACACGCGCTTCGCTGAGGTGACTTTCAAGATGCTTCAGATTAAAGTGTCTATCCAATGACTGAACATTAATGCAGAGGGCAGGCATCCCTGGAGGCATCAGGTCACCACTAGGGGTCGCCGCCGGGGAGGCCCTATTCCAGTTGACAGGCCTCCTGCTTGAAGATGAGCTCCACGGCTTCCTGGACGTCCTGAACCACAAAGGAAGGATCTGCCAGGCTGGGGTCGAAGCGGAAGTCACGGTGGCCATGGAAGACGCGCTCCGTGACAGCCTGCAGCGGGTCGGGTGGGAGGTCCTGCTGCTCGCGGCTGTAGACGCCGGTGCACACTAAGATGGAGCGGCAGCTTTCAGGCAGGTGCCCCCCTCCTTGCGAGCCCCCTAGCTTGGCCCCGCCCACCACGCCTCCCTTAACTGTAGCCTTTGTCTGGGTCTCGCGCGACTCCTGCAAGTAGCGGTTGTACAGGTTAGCTCCGTAGATGTCTGCCATTGGATTGTCACTGGAAGAAGGAAGTGAGAACAGATCTGCTCACAATCACAATCAGGCATGCTGGGGGGGCGGCTGGGGGGGGCTGAACACATGTCCGTTTTGCCAGAACTATTTAATATGAACTTGTGCATGAGCTTTAAAAGGTACAAAGTGCCCTTTTTTTAACCTTTGAGCACCTCTCGCTCAAAAAGTCTCTACAGAACCCTGATCTCTGCAATATTTCATAGCTTGGGAAACATTTCAACAGGAGCCAAGTTATTTAAGTTAAAGTGAGTTAATTGCACCTTTCTCAGCTGTACATCTGCAGAGCTTCTGCAGGGGGCCAAAGCCCCTCAATTTTCTACAGAAAATACCAAGAGACGCTAAGGTGACATTTTTCCGGGGGGGGGGGGGGTGGGGGGGCGGCGGAATTCCTTGCTACGACCCTGTT
>JAODUD010000062.1:23211608-23223007 GCA_026784285.1 Stomatorhinus walkeri
ATGTGTGTGTGTGTGTCAGGTGTTACTGGAACGATATTTAAATTTTTATTTTATTATTTAATTATTTCCATTACCGCCAATACAGTAACAGTAGTCTACTAGAAAATTTCAAAGTAGATTAAATAAAGTGAAGTACAGGCGTCTATACACATATAGGTTAGAGAGAGCCGACAAAACCGCCGAAGTGCCGCAGCGAAATCAGAGCCCGAAGGTTCAGCGTTTGATTGCTTTTGTCTACAACGCCCCCGTGCGTCTCGTTGCCATATCTACACCAGCTAGCAGTTTAAACTAACTGAAAAAAATCGCACATAAAACACACACCGTTATTTATTTATTTAACAGTGATGATCACTTCATTTCCAAGTCCACCAGTTCTTTAGTATGACTGAAGCTTAATAACCTTGCAATTCATCCAGAGAAACAGTCCATCTAAGATCTGTTACTACGACTGTTACTAGCAAACCACCTACCTTTCAGATATTTTGTGAATTGTATTAACGATTATTAGTTAATTAAACTAACGCTGTTGGATAGAACTCTTTAAAAATCTTCATCTTAGAGCTTTCTTAAAGCTATAACTCTTGCGGCTTTCCTATCCAGTTTAAACTGTCTTGCGTAAACGTACCTTTCCCCGGAAATCTCCACACGTAGCAACGCCCCTCGTGCAGGAACCACTATGGAGTGTGGGTAATGTATTTTTAATGCTAATTTGTAGTACCCACGATGTCTCTGTGGGTGGGTGTGTGTGCGCACGCGCGTGTGTTTATCAATCTGCAGAAAATCAAACAACACGGAACATTATGAAATTCATTTTATTTTCAATTTTAATAACATCATTCCTTAGATAAAAATGCAATGTTACAGGAATATACATCAGAGATTAATTTAAAACTTGCTTCCAAGGACCATACAGTCTAAATATATTTTCCCTTTTTTATTTACTGGTAGCGTGCGTTATAAGCAAGACAGACTCTGTCACCAAAGACAGACTGACAGTTACAGATACAAACTGTACATCACCTATTTACAAATAAACTTTTTGATAAATTTTTATATATTTTTTTTTGAAAATAAGAGTAGAAAAGTGATTGGATTTTCTGATTTTTGTTTTTTCTTTCCCTTTATATTTAAAAGAAAGAATTAAAAATAAAAAGAGAAAAATGGACAGTGGCAATGCAAAGATACCCAAGGAGGGGGGGGGGGTGGGGGGTCAGGCTTCAGACAGCAAAGAAGCTGCTCTGCAGGAGGAGCTGGACTGAGGGGAAACGTGTGTTTTTATATATAAATAAAACACTCTAAATGATTCCCCATCCAGAAAAGCTGTGTCATTAAAGTTGGTTCCTAAACTGCCAAGATTACTATGCTTACAACAGCTTTTAATCAGGACATCTGCCTTTGGCTCTCCTCTCTATAGCCACTAACCACTAACAGTAATAAAAGTACACAGAACAAAACATGGTGTCTTTAGGCAGTTTCCCAAACGTCCTCTGACCAAGGAGGTGCTGAGACGTACGAGTCCTTTTCACATTTTGCCTGTTTTTTTTTTTTTTTTTTTTTTTTAATGACAATCTGAGTCTGAGCTGAAAAGGCCAAGATCCCGGGCCTGGAGTTATGGAAACAACATACTTATTTTTTTGCCAGGAACTGAAAAGCAATTTGTGAGACAAATTCAGATAGAAGTTTTCCTAAATATAATGTTAAACTCAACATTCACATTTTCAGAAAAGCCTGCTGCACATCCTTAACATGTAACATCGCTTAAAGACCCCGTTGACCACAATATGACACCAAAACATTCAAATGGTTGTTTATTAACGTTAACAATCTGTTTCATGGAACCTGCCAGAAGTGGACCGTGCTGACACCAACCAACTGCTCTTCATGACCACAAAAGGAACTTTGAGCTGGCGACTGATAACCAACATGCAAATAATTAAAATATCTGCAAATATTGATTATTGCATTACTAGAGGTGCAATTATCCTACTTCTGCAGATGACAATTATTATGCTAGGTTTAACAGTCATTTTGAAAGAGGATGCACAGAAATGTAATGCAGTATTATGTTAATAGACCGAGTGCAATGCGGCCTTTCATAAGTGTAGTTCTTTGCAATAGGAGACCTTTATTAGGTAATTACCCATATAACATAAACAGGGTTTTATTCAAAGGGGATAGTAACTTATAATAAAGTGACTGATGACATGCTTTCATTTAATAAATGCATGCAAACATTCTGACATTCCCTTCTTGACCAATCACACACAATCTTGAGAAACGCCGACCACAAGCTGCTGTACAGCACCGTACACTAGTTATGTAAACCTAACTGAGCTCAGACACACACAAAGTAAGATATGGTTTAAAATATGTATGTTCGTGGGAAACATTCACGTTCTATTTAAATACACGAAGAAGCACTGTTTCAAATAATGCCCTCGAAATATGGAATGCCCATATTATTCTTCATGTTTTTACGTACCTCTTTGTAGGAAAAAAGTTCAAGTGACAAAGAATTTTAAAAAAGTTGAATGGTGCCCTGAATTAAAATAAACTTTCTCACAAACTCTCCAGGGTTACACTTCCATGCAATTATGGGATCCAGTTGCCTGGAAAATAAGATTTTAATGTGTAGTGGTTCATATTTCACGCTTTCCCCCCTAATATGATACACTAGTGTGCAAATACAAATAATGTCTGTACAATAATAATGAGGATATAGAAAATGACAAATTAATTTTTGCTCATTTTTTCAAAAAGGAAATTTTGGGCCATTAATATAAGTGTTGTCACTTTTTGGTTCTGTTACAAAAAGAAAATAATATATTTTCAAAATATTTCTGCAAAATATTTTACTGTAGACCAAAATAATCAGTAATCCATGTACAAGAAAAATTAGTGTGATTTCCTCTGTGCCAATAGAGGTATCAATACTACAACACAACCTTTTCAAAACTATTCAGGCACCCCAGTAAAAGGACAGAAGATATAAGACAACAACCTCAGAGAAATTAATATTATACAACACACACCATCTAACTAGTTTCCTCCCTGCCCGTATTAAGTCACACTAATTAGGTCACAATGTTTGTCATCAAACCTTTGCAACAATGGAGTCACATTCCCATACATCTGAATGAATGTTAACTCAAGCCATCTCTAACGTACTATCAGACATAAATTATGGTATGTCTCATAATCTTACAGTTTTGGTACTATATTGATTAAAAATGTCTAAGAGCAGGTAAATGGTGCATTTTTTGCACCACTTTCTATGATTTAAGACCAGGCCAGAGAGCTCCCAGTGCAGTAAAATCACAGCAACCTGCATTATAAGGTCTTTGTCAACCACCCTGTCCTTTCAAGTGGACAGGAAAAGAATGGAAATGGCTTTTACTCTTATGAAAAATAAATTTTTGCATTTTTTGGTCTATTCTTTGCAGCCACCCAGACCTTCCCTCTCCCTCGGTGCTTTTTAATGACTGCCTGCGATATAAACTCAATATCCCAAACAAGTCAGAAGCCCAGCAGTCCATCGCCTTGCCAAATCACACACCGCAAAACATGTTTAATGAGCTCAGACTGTGCTACTGAGGAAAGTGTGCAAGGATTTTGGATACAGAAACAAAAATTCTAGACGTTTGATTTTCCCCATCTGGTGCTCCCCGTGGACTGTTCCATGACAAAGAAGCTGGGTGGGCAATGGAGCTGCAAAATGTGCAATAAACAATGGTTTCGCCGGATACACTCCTCACGTGTCACTTCTCTAATAAAACTAGCTAAGTCTCTATGCAAAATCTTGAAAATGTTGATTATCTTCGTAACAATTTACAGATCCTCTCTGCAGTAATTTTCACACTCCCCTGAGAAATTTAACATAACCTGAAGAGTCTAAAAAGTCAGCAGAGAGAGCTATCAAATAGCTTATGATGTGTCAAGGAATAATTCTATAATATATTCAGTATCCACTCCTCGATCATCTTAGCCACTTCCTTAATAAGAACATTCTCAAAATAATAAACGACAAATCTCTAATCCCAATGTTCCAAGCAACTGTACACAGCATTGAGACGTGACACTTTATATATTCTGTAAAAAACATACAATCATTCGCTATTGAAATGAGGCGGTAAAGTTCCAAAGTGACAAATGCAATCATTTCAACAGGACCCGTACACCTACTAAATATGCCAGCCAACGATTCTGGACAAAGGGCATCCTAATATGGAGGCTCTACTTAAATTATATATGTATCCATCATTTTAAATTATAGCGATGTGTTTTTTTCTTCGATTTTTATACAATATATATTCCTTTCACAATCTGAGTGGATTGTCGTCTTCATAAAAGTTCATAAAGCATAAAGTCTATAAAGTGGGTATTAGATCACAACATCATAGTGTCTTATTAACTTATACCAACATACTGAATTAACCCACAACGTTCGCATCCTTTCAAACAGAACAGCCGCTCAGTTAAAATGTCGAGAGCAGCGCAAAGACGAGTAAATGACTGTTACTGAGTACAGGACACCGAGCAGACAGAGACCCCAAAATATTGCGATAAAGAACAGAAAAGGACAGACATTGTTCGACTCTGTGCCTTCTTTATAGGCCTACATGCTTTTGCATTAAGGCTAAAGAAAACTCAGCAGACGATACCTTTTCTTCAACAAAATGTTTTTTGCTTTCTTGAAAATGGGAGAGTTGGATAAATTTGCAGATTTGGTTTTACATTCTATGGAGCCCAAAAAGTGCTGACCATCTTTTGCCATAGGTCACTACATCTTGAAGCTGTCCTTTGAATAACATTATATTATCTACCGTTTTAAACACACCTTAGGCGTAGTACGGCATTTACATTTCATATCATTATGCTGCTCGAACCTTTTCTGCAAACCACTGGTTATCCCTGAATGAAACGACTCCATATAAAAACCTTGAGACATTTACACCATTGCCAAACAACTCAGTCGTCTCAAACCGTAGCTGGGGAGTAAAGGTCGGGTGACTGAGGGTGGGGCACATGGGAAGTAACGTATATGTGCGTGTTTTTGTCAGTGCCTGTGCGTGAATCTGTGTCTGCATCTTAGAGGAAGAAGCCTTTCACAATGCCATTCATTGAAAAAAAAAGACAAATAACAGTCCTTGATGAAAATCCCGCTCCGCTCCACCAGCAAAAGGAAGAAGTTATGAAGGAAGGTTAAGGAGAAAGAAATCACGCCGCTGAATAAAAGTAATTTACCGCAGCCTTAAAACTGTATGAACACAAGATATGCAAAATCAGATTACGTTAAACATCTTTGTAGTGCTTACTAACTGACCTAGAGTATTTACATTTCTGTACGTGTCTCTATTTTACAGAACAGCATGAAGAAAAATAAAACAATTAATTCTCTTTAATTTTATTTGTGTTCCTTCCCCAGTTTTTAAAAAAAGCAGTATTATTTCAAAATTTATCTTGGCACACTAAAATACTAAAATGAATCCCATGCAATTAATATACAACTAGTGAGTTTAATTAACATAAGTAAAATATTATAAGTTACAGAAGGAAAAACAGAAGTAAATTAAAACGCCTGACAAGATATTTTAAATACTGAAATGCACCTGATTTCAAGTATAACAGGTTTCTTCAATTTAAAGATCTGCAACTTAATAAAGTCTGAATATATTATCTATGTCACTTTTCTATATTCACTTTCATACAGCTAGTTTTTGAGACTCGTTTACAGTCATATATATGTTATTGCATTGTTTTTGCATATCTTGTGGAATGCGCTTGCGCACCCACGTGCTTCCTCCTTGAACCCTGTGCGTAAGCGAGCGTGACACAGCACGCGCCCACATCGCACCGAGCTACTATCATCTTTTAACACACAAAACCCCAAAACGGTTCAGCCACTCGGTCATGGATGCCACTTATCCATAAATTATGGCACAACCTGCTCTGGAGGAAAAAAAAAAAATAAGATAATCAAAGAAACAGGATGGAATGATAGAGGATAATCCACCTGCATGGCACAAGGCAATATACTTTGCATTTCTTTGTTTTGGGTGTGTGGGTTTCATTTACTGTAAACATCCACCAGTTGCAACTCACTGAAATCATTGTGAAACACTTGAAAAGCTGAAACACCATAGCCCCATCAAACACATGGTGGTTGAAAAGAACCTAAAGAGAGACGTGTCATAAGGGAATTCTCTTACACATTCAGAAGCCCATCATGATAACATGCCCAGAATAGTTCCAGACAGCATTGCAACAAAAATATTACCTTGATGGTCTTGTTGCTGATAAGGAACGAATATAGAGTAAAAGACCCCGGACAAAAATCCCAAAGATGGGTCACGCAATAATGCAGACAATTCAATAGACGACCCTGAAATGACTGGAAACCGAACAATGTACTATACGCCATACTGCAAGTTTGTGAAACCCCAACTACCTCAACCTTGCTGTAGAATGCTTTAAAAAAAAAAAACAACAGTTGCAGGTAAATTGGCATAGCAAAAAATAATTATACAAATGAAAGTTTCACTCCTCTTTTACAAGCTGTACACAAATAGAAAAAAACCCAAACATAATCATAACAGCAAAGCAATTTTGTTTGTAATGTGACCCTCGAGTGTCATACTTGCATAATTGATCTGTACGTATGACTCACGAAGTCTCTCTGGCACAATTACATTGTTTTTGTGAACTTATACTGGTATACGTATAAATACAGTGCTGGACAAAGTTAAGAGAACACCCAACAGAAAAGTATAATAATAATAATAATAATAATAATAATAATATAGCCCTGTAAAACCATAACAGTTCTATTAAAATAATGCAAATTGGGCGACTCTGCTAGTTCTAATGTGAGCGTCTCCTAACTCCAGTCCAAATTCATTTCAATGATAGGAAACAACACGCGTCAGTCAGGGTCACAAGTCGCTCTCGCATCACGCTCAGGTCAGCACTTCCCACGCGGCACATCTGACCGACCTCAGTAGTTCACATTTCTTTTTTTTTTTTCGAGAGGAACAATTAGGATGTTAAAGCAGCATCATAGCAGTGGAAGCATGTTGGTCTGTTTTCCTGGTGTGTAAGTGGGTCATATCAAAATTACATTATACTTTGGCTAACCTTACTTAACCTTTAGGCATATGTTTAA
Source organism: Stomatorhinus walkeri (assembly GCA_026784285.1). Classification (NCBI taxonomy): domain Eukaryota; kingdom Metazoa; phylum Chordata; class Actinopteri; order Osteoglossiformes; family Mormyridae; genus Stomatorhinus; species Stomatorhinus walkeri. The sequence goes on from JAODUD010000062.1 coordinate 23,218,771, forward strand.
CAGCAAGAAATATTCACCCACTCCAAATACAATTTGTTGCAGGGAAAAATGATAATAATAATAAATAAATAAATAAATAACAATATGAAAGGTGCATACAGATAGAAAGTTTCCCACTTAAATACAACACTAAATCCTGCGGCCACAGGTTGGTTACCTAACTTCTTAAATCTCCTAAATAAATCAAGCAAGAACTGATTAAGGTCAACAACCAAATTTGTGGAACGTAAAGTTAAACAAAACCATGAGAAATATAGGCTGGTCTCTAAATTTTGCACAACACTGCACTGTATAAATATACAACCTATGGTTTTGATTTTGATGCGAATGTGATTGGCTGCTCCGATTGGCTGCTTGAAGCCACACCCTTTCACTCAGGCAGTGAGGAGCGCAGAAGTGTTGGTCTCCAGCCTAGGTACTGAACATCCTCCCCTCTTCCCCCGGAACTAGACGCAGGTCAAGTCCAGGAGGAGCCTAAAGCTACAGCTAAATCCACAAAACCAAGATGTCAACGGAAATGAAGATGGAATGAAAAGTCGAGGTACGTGGCAGCAGGTGGCGCTGTCCCTTAGGTCCAGACTTAGTTCTGCCCCCCTCCAATTCTTCCTGTGACAGACAGGAAGTGGCATGGGGCAACAGATGGCAACAGCGAAAAGAGAGCGGAGACCATGGTGAACACCGTGTCCTGCATGCCGACTGTCTCTCCGTTGAAGTGTCTCTTCATCTCCAGCTTTTCTGTCTCCTCTGCCCAGTGTCAGTTTAACTATCATTTTTCAAAAATGAATTGGTGCCCAAGGGTTGGAGAGGGAAGGGCAAAGGACCATACTCTCTCCATGATCCCACCCTTCCACCTGGCCTCCGGATTCTCCTCCCTGTGTTGTTCCCTGTGCTGGTTACCAATTCCAGCAGCTGGTTGGCCTGTAGTTTTGAGCACAAGACTGTATAGGTTGGGAAGAAAATGGACTCGCGTTCCTCCTTCCCCAGTAGCACGTATGTAAGATCAGCGTTGATGCCTTAATGGCCTGTAGAAACAGACCAGCACAAACTGTCTCCCAGGTGGGCTTGCTGTCCGGAAGCTTCTGCCTGGTGGCCAGAACAACAAGAGTCCAAACGAAACAAGACAAAGCAAAAACAAAATGAGACAGAATTATTCATCCCACCCCCCACCCTCTATTTATCAAGAGCAGAAAAACTGTGAGGCACTTTTGAAACACACCCAGAAACACACAAAAACCAGGAATCAAATCCCAAATCATAATAAAGAAATAATGAAGCCCATCAAGCTGTTGGCCACCAAGATGCAGAGTCACATCCAGCAGAAAGAGAGCGAGCGAGAGTGAGTGAGAGAGAGACCTCTGCATGGTTAATCCTACAAACTGGTGACACAATCCATGTCCTCGTCATCCAAAAACCCAAAATCCCGCGACCGGGAGTCAGCCGGTATAGGACCCTCCCCTTCCTGCTCTTCCGCCTTCTCCTCCCCCATAAGGTGGGCCCTAGGCTCCTCCCCCTTTTGCCCACTCATTGCCCCTGGGGGCCCCTCGGTCTGGACGGGCCGTTCTGTGCTGTGGTCCCTGCAGTGCATGATGGGTAGGAGGCCCCCGTTGGAGCTGGGCTGGCTGTTGCCATTGAGGATGCTGTCTGCAGCGCTCTCCATCTCCTCGATGGTCATGTCGCAGGCGTCGGCCAGCTCCTGCTTGGTCACCTCGATGAAGGAGGGGTCCTGTGCGTAGTGGCCAAGGCCCTCTGATATCAGCACCTGTGGGGGGGGGGGGGCAGCATGGCAGATACCAGCTCAGTGTCTTCATATATTTAACCACAAGCCTGGCAAATACCAATGCAACACTTAATGAAATCTTTATCCACCACAAACGAATCAATTAAAGGCATAAAAACAGAAAATGTAAACATGCACATTTAAATTTTAGGTTTTCCGTGGTGTTGCACTGCAATTCCCTTTCTGTTTCTTATTGAATGCCTTTTGTACTGTTAATCCCGATATAAATGTCGCCACCCTGTGGTCCACTAATGTAAATACACCAATTCTTATGTCAGTTTTTATTTATTGTGCTACTCTATACCAGGATGCTAGGGGAACTGTATTCATATTCCCAATTCCCAATTGGTGCTGTAATTTATTTCCAAATTCCATAAATACACATTTATATTTATCTGATTTTATGTGTGAATTAAAACTCAAAATGACAATCTTAGTTTAAGCTGAACGTTGTTAGTTTGGTTTTAACAAGACCCACATCTGGGGGCACCCCTGGGAGATGCAGCACCCCGGTGGGTTGTCAGGCTTCAAGCGAGCCGACAAAGACGGAACGAGGGCATGAGGTCAAGCAGGTGAGTGAGCGGCATCCTCACCGCCTCCACCAGGCTGCCTGCGCTGCCACGACACAGCGAGTCCCTGCCCGCAGTGGGGGGCACAGTCAGGGAGGCGGGCCGCAGTGAGCGCCGGCCGGGCCGCACGCTGTCACCGTCGCTGTACCACGGGCCGCAGTTCACCGAGGGCAGGCTGCTGTTGAGCTTCTCGTAGGAGCCGTCGGCCTCCAGGCGCAGGGTGGGGACGCGCTGGTACACACCCCCCCGGCCGGCCCGCAGGCTGGGGCTGTCGGGGGGCGTGGAGCACAGCCGGCTGAAGAGCGTCGGGGAGTGGCTCCGTCGGAGGAGAGGGCTTAGGCCGGCCACAGCCAGGGCCTTTGAGGGCGTGGCAGGGGCGGGGTCAGAAAAGGGGCGGGTCCGAGATGTGGGAGGGCCATAAAAAAAAAGAGAGAAGTCACACAGAAGCAAAGAAAATTGTGCGTAAATGCTGAATAACAAGAAACATTTTAAAAAAGAGTAAACAAGCCTCAAAACTATGAGATGAAACACTTCTGGCTCATCTTGCTTTTCTAAAAACATTTCTGTATGTTCTGTATTTGCTGCTGGTTACTACTGGGTGGACACTGTGTTCCATACTATTCATTTAATGTAGTCCAGACACAAATAAAGATTGAAAAAGCAGCACCAGTTCAACCAGATTCTTCTGTCTGGCCGGGAGTCCAGCACTAATCGTGTTTGCATTCATGAACGAGTCAATTGCAGCAGTAGCTTACAGCTCTGGCCGGCACACAGAAGAGCCAGACAGCAGGGAGAGCAGATTTATTCAAAATAGAAAATACTTAAGAATTTCTGGGGGCTGTAAATCCAGAGGACACCGCCACCAAACCCTAACAGTCAATTAATCAGAGCCAGCTGGGTTTCATTATTCAAACAGCACGCAGACACTAGGCCGGTTTTGGGCGATCTTGTGTTTCCATGGAGACCGAATGAAACCCAGCTGGCAGTGCTGTACTGCGGGTAGACCTCCCTCAGACTGACAGACAGACCACAGCCAAGTCTGGATCCTGTGCTGTCACGCTGACCGTAACTTTCCTTTGGAAAATGCCATATCATCTGGGTCCTGATTAGCTATGTCTCACACGGCTGTTAAAGGACTTTAAATTCATAAAGTACAACAGAAGGTGGGGAAGAAAATAAAGCTGAACACAAACACATGAATTCTGTAACATTATATTAATTCTGAGTTATAATTACACAAGCTACACAAGCTTGTACTCAGAGGTGTAAAGTTCAGGTTCAGAGAATACAAATCCAGAACATGATTTTGCTTCAACCAACCAGCTGAGTACTCTGTGACTGTGACTCTTTATACTCAACTGGTGGGTTGAAACAAGATCTTGGTCTGGATTTGTACTTCCTGGACCTGAACTTTCTCCATCTTTGGTCTCAATGCATTTTAACCAGGCTAACCCCTAGATTAAAGCTGGATTAATAGTACACTTTCCAGCGTATAATATATACAAATTCATCTCTTTTGTGGTGTACCTTATAGTATATAAGGAATTATTTTTCTTATATGCAGGTATTTCTAAAACTTTTAAAAACACATGGTCTCATGGTGCAAAACAAGCATGGTTTTACTTTGAATTAAAATCAACAAGGGGGATACGGGGACAGAGGGTGAGAATGTACAGTAGTTTTCCTTCCCTACCCAGGTGTCAGCTGCCAGGTGATTCACAGACAGTCTGCCTGCCTTTCAGAGCATGATTAAGCTTTATAAACATGGTGTGTGTGTGTGTGTGGATGCACCCACCTGATGGTGAACGAGGTGCAGGGGCAGTGCAGTCTTCTGGGAAACGTCCACTCTTGCCTGCCGTTTAAGACACTCCAGGTGGAAGGAAGACCGTCG
>JAODUD010000062.1:23232758-23244546 GCA_026784285.1 Stomatorhinus walkeri
GAGGGGCTGAAGAGGGTGTATGTGTGGGGGGGTGGGGGACGTCAACTTGTGAGACCTCGAAAAAGTTGAGCTGGAAGATGGGAAGGTGGGATTGAAAGGCAGGATACATAGAGAAAGAGGCTCCGCTATAGCGATCTCTGTCTTTCTGCCAGGGCTGCCACGGTTAACTTGTTGGTTAGAGGTGCATGGTCCCTGGAATGGGAGCCATCCACATTTCTTCCCCTCGACCCCAAACACCTACTGGAGTGGAGATGGGCCTTGCTGTGTGGGATCAGCAGGCTTTGGGACTGCTGAAGTACGCTCTTTCTTACGGGGCTTTGAGGACCTATTAGCAATTATCTTCTCTCCTAAAGCCCTAGTCTCTGAAGAGTGGCTCAGTGGTTCCTCTAAGGCAGTGTTTCTCAACCCAGTCCCCGGGGACCATCAGCCAGTCCACATTTTTGCTCCCTCCCAGCTCCCAGAACACCTGCGGTAGGTATTTGGTGTCTTTGATTGGCTGGGAAGGGGGAGGGAGAAGAAATACTGACTGTCCAAAGGTCCCCGAGGGCTGGGTTGAGAAACGCAGTGTGAGGAACGGGGGACAGAAGTGATGGCAATGTGGAGTTTAGAGTTTGGAGCACAATATCACTGCCAAACTGCAGTCTTAAAGGACTGATACAATCTGACATGTAGATATGGGCAGGGAAAATAACTGTGGGATGTGGTAGTTGTGTGTATATGTGTGTGTGTGTGTGTGTGCGCATGCATATTAGGTTTATATTACATTGTGGGGACCAAATGTTCAAGTCCCCCCAAAGATCTGTGAATGCAATCAAAAAATTAAATATGCCAGAAGTCTCATTTTGTTTGGTTACTTGCGTTTAACATTAGGGCTGGGCAGGGGTTATTCATCATTTTTGGGATTACAGTTTTCCCCATAGAAATGAATGGAGAGTCCAAAAAAAGACATAATTACAAGCCTGTGTGTGTGTTGTGTGTGTGTGTGTAGGGCTTTAAGACTGGGTGAGTTGGGGGTTTAGCAGTTACGTGGGAAATATCACCTTTCCACCAGTATTTGCACACAAAGCCACTGCAGGATAGTGGCAGCATTGAACAGCCGTGACACCCACCAACCTTCCAAAGTGCAGCTGCACTGGTTTTGTTGCCCTAATTGAACATTATGGTGCAGGGCTCAGATTACGTTACTGCTTTAAATGAATCATTCGGGAGAAAGCCAGATATTATAAGAGTGCAACTACTAGTTTCATAAAGATACAGAAAATATAACTAGAATACATTATGCTGCATAATATCCATCAATGTTGCTATGGATTCTATTCCAGTCTACACATTCCAGTTACCTTGGTAACCCAGGAGTCACTATTGTAGGCCTGGTGTCCAGTGTTTGTTGCCACAGCCGCTGCTGCCATGGAAACATCTTGCCATTTGACAGCAAGGACAACTTCCTTAAGCCGACTCAGAGTTTTATGAATTATATGATCAAGTTATCAACCCAGAAAAAATAAAGCTAATACTAATTAACCAGTATTCTATGTATAAAAATGTTGACACTTTGCAACACCTTTCCCAAACCCAGGGACAATGTGGACTTACCTACAGGACATCTAATGCATGGCTATGAATTATCAGGCTGCTTGACATCGGAGGCCAATGATGCAATGAGAACCACGGCATGTTTACCCAGGTCTGTGGTATCTGCTGTTAATGTTCATGAACTGCTGTATGTCGACAATTAACCTGGGTTACCAGTTTGTATCTGGGCAGACAGTTATCACATCCAAAGAGATGACAGAGAGAGAGGAACATCCATAAAAAATAGCAGTGCACTGATTTCAGATCAGACAGAAATGGTTCGGCATTCAGGGAAAATGCAGAATGGAATTATCAGCAAGACACTAGAACTGGCATACGCTTCGTTTTACCTTCTAGCTAATAACAAACGAACAAACAAACAAACAAAAAAAAACATATTTTAAGAAGCATCTGCTGGTCAAGATAGAAGGCCAGATTTAGGAACTAGAATGCTGGCAGAAGTATAGAACCAAAACTCTGGGAATTTAAATCTGGGAGAGCAAGTAAGAAGGTCTGATATATGCCCGTTTCTGGTAAAAGCAGGGCAATCGTGTCTAGGACTATTAATTGGCTTTACTGTTATTACGGTTAATCTGGTTACCGCAGGCCGAAGTGCAGAGGGTTTCTTAAAAGCTCAACTCAAATGACTAAAGGTCGATAGAATAAGGGGAGGAAATCAAGGTCATGCCTAGATTGAAACGTAAACCAAACCAAACCCAAAATAATAAGTCATTATCAGGAGAACAAACTCAGGCTCAAACCAATGTTAGTGCAGAGTCAGACAACTGTATAGCAGAGGAAGGTATATATTTCTGGCCTGTGTATGTATTAAACATGGAGGTGGTCACTCATAAAGGCATTGGTGAATGTCCCTTCATCAAATATAGCATCACTTTCAAAGAAGGAAAATCAGTGTGTGCTGCCGCTGCGGAACTGCCACTACCTTACGAGAAACACCAGCGAAACCCACAGTGTCTCTCCTCAGCAGATACGGTCACAGTGTAGCAAGGAGGGGAGGCACAGGGACTGAAAAGGGAGCTACATTTCAGGCGAATCTATAAATATGAGGAGTGATTCTTCATTAATTTTTTTTCAGTACAATTGTCTTCTACATCGGACGAACATAAATAAATATTCTTATGCAACAAGTGCCAGACAGGCATAATTAGTACTGCGTTTCAGACAATAAGTAATGGTGGATATATGATAATAATATGTGAAAACTTGTTGATCAAAGGAAGTGACTGAAAATATACTTGAAACGCTTAATAATGTTCAGTTTAACAGCAGAATCCCTGAGTGAGGGATTAGCTTTAAATGCATGCCTGTCCACTGGCCACTGCAGCACTGTCTGTTTATGAGGGAATGGTCACTATTCTGTTTCAGAGTTAAAAGATGTGTGAATCACTGCACACTGCAAATGATATTTTATTGAACCAAAACTGATATTTCTAAGTCCATCTGCCTAACAGGGGTAATTACCAACAGAGCCACCAAAAATCTGAATTTTTAATATTATAATGAGCTTTAAATATAATTTTTTATATCACAGCAGCCAATATTAAATAATTCAAATGAACTCAAAACTAGCATTCAGGGACATTAAAAAAGATATATATTCTGAATAGACTGTTTAATTGGTAAAATGCACAAACAAATCAAAGCTGAGTTGTAAAAAAAATCAAAATCGAGCTGTAAAAAAGCAAAATGAGACTAAAGAAAATCTTAGTTCTTAAAAATGTGTTTGTAAACACTTGAACATTATATAAATTGAAAGCAACCTCAGTACGCCTGAATATATCACCCTCATTTTCTTACTATACAGTGTCGTTCATGCCACAGGGAAGAGTGTATCCCTTCTTAAATAATACGTATGTAAGGAAAATAAAATTAAAAAAGAAAGAAATTAAGGGTTAATGCAACCGTTGAGATCCTACGGATACTCAGACAGACAGAGTGAGAAGCAGGCAGGATCACAGAAAGGTGAGCTACTTACGTTAACCTCAGTGATAGCTATATCGACAATGCTACCCACAACTATTAAGGCGTCAAATGTGTTCCATGCATCAACAAAATAATGCTGCAAAGGGTGAAAGAACAAACGAAACAACAAAAACGAAAGAAAGTCAAACAAAACAAAAGGAGAGAAGAGAAAAATAAGAAAGAAAAGTGTTATACACAAACTTTTTTTATAACAATAAAAAGGGACTGAAAATTAAAATTAGACAGTGACTGTGAAAATAAACAGAAAGAAAAAACATAATCCGAAAATAGAGCAGGAGAACGGTGATCAGTCATGCGTGTCGACGGCAAGGACACCACCAACGAAAATATCGGGGAAGTAACAGTTTGAGCAACGTCCCGGTAGCTGGGATCCTTCGGTTAGTGATAGCATGTTCCGTTAGTCACGCCAAAACCTCCACACACGACACAGCCTGTCACGTAAACAGTTTTGCTCTCTCTCTCTCTCTCTCTCTCTCTCTCTTTCTCCCACTGGCCCAAGGTCCCTGTAGGTTCTACCTTCGAAACCCCCCCCCCCCTACCCACACTCAAAGTCTCCACCAGAGCAGAGGGACACAGCAGAAGCACCCTGTCCGCTGTGTGTGATAGGAACCTGAAGGGATAATGGCCTTTTTGGATGGGAGGCTGAAGGAGGCGGAGGGACATGGGGAAACCGGAAGAGGAAGGACAGGTTACAGATGAAAAGAGGACAGCACTGGGTGCAGGACAGCGTGGCAGAGAAGGAGCAAGGGGATAAGGAGAGATGGAGAGAGAGAGGAGGACAGAGTGACTGCTGGGAGTAGTGACGGTATACTCACATTGATCTCACTCAGAATGACGTCTATTATGCTGCCAATTACGATGAGGAAGTCAAAAACATTCCAAGGATCACTAAAGTAACCCTATACAAGATGGAGGGGGTAGGTGAGGGGGGGTAGAAAGGCAAGTTAGACAGGCGTCATTAAATGCGAAAGCGCTTTTAACCGTTAACTTGTTTCTCACAAAAGGGCTGGGGCAATTTCTCTCAAAAGAGTCTGTCTCTGTAACAATGGAGCTGTTTTGCTGGGTAATTTTACTCCTGAAAGGGAAGAGAATAGCAGTTAATGGAGTCTAAACATGTTAGCCTCAAGCACTGCTTACTGTAATCCAGTGGAAGTAAAAAAGAAGAGAGGCAAAGGGCAACGTATTTAGTCTTCTTTGGCCACTTACAAATGTTACTGTTACTGATAGGAGTTTTAAAGTAAAGTCCGGACTTCACCGAAGGCTTAAGCAGCATAATGCGAATCATGAATCACAAGTGGGACAAGCACTTATATATTTGGGGGAAGAGGTGGGAGCTGGTTTTAAAGAGACAGCATTCTTTGATCGGCCTTGATTAATCGTTTTATCCACATACTGTGTTAAAGGTATTTTGTCTTAAGGTTTTATTTTGGTTTAACGGATTTGAAACACTGCTTGATAGATATGCAGACATGATAAATGTACTTAATGCTCAGCATGGGTTTCCATCTCTGACAAACCCATGGATCACAGCACCAAAGCCTGGGCATGGAATGTTAGGAGACCCCTGTCTGGTTACGTCGCTGCTCTGCCAGAGAGGATTCTGGGTATTCTGTACTTCCTGTTTAAAGGCCAATGAGCGGCTAAGCAGAGAACAGCAGTACACAAGAGACTTTGCTCTATGTCCCTGGTAAATGGACAGCAGCGTGCTAGCGGGTGTGAGGGGGATGTTACGTATGGAGGACTAAACATGACATAATTATAAATAAATAAATGTGTGAATAAATAAGTAAATACTGAAATAAATAAATACATAAATACAGTTTGGCCATGAAAATTGCTAAATGGATTCCTATATTTCTTTATTAACGTATTTGAAAATGTATGAATTTCCACATTTAGTCATTTATTTATTACTGTATTTCCACATTTCTACATTAATATATTTCTGTCTCTTTATGTTAATAAGGTGGGCGGTCCCAACAGCATGATTGGTTAAAAGTCGAGCTTCCTTGCGACTCAATTAGCAATGCCTTGGCTTGTAATGATTTCTGTCTGGTAGTTATGGCGGGTTCTTTTTACGAGCTGTCGCTAACGACTTACGAACAATAGTGAGTGAAATTGAGAACCTCGCAGAAACGGACTACGTTTTATATCAAGTCGAAAGACCAATGGACTGTATAGTTCAGGTTTATTCCCGAGATGGATGTTGACCTTGACCAGACGGTGTTTGACGGTCTTCAAGAGGACAATTCTAAATGTTTATTTGACAGAAGTGAACAAAGGAAACTTACTGTTTTCAAGCTGATCAGCTAAATCGCGCAGAACACTTGCTAACGGTCTGCCAGCGGATGCCATTGCGTAGTTAATCACAGTTTTCAAACGAGCACGTGTCGCCTCAATTACATCGATTGCTTTTGCCTGTGGTGCCCTGCGGACTAATCGTGCTTTCAACTAAGGTTGGGACCACCCACCTTATTAACATACAGAGACAGAAATACAGAAATAAATGAATGTAGAAATGAGGAAATACATAAATAAATAAATGACAAAATGTGGAAATTCATAAATATTTAAATACATTTAGCAGTTTAAATCCATTTAGCAGTTTTCGTGGCCAAACTGTATTTATGTATTTATTTATTTCAGTATTTACTTATTTATTCACACATTTATTTATCTATAATTATATCATGTTTAGTCCTCCAATGTTACGTGTTAAGTTGGGATGTATCGATGAATAAATACTTGAGTACATAAACTTAAACTTAAGGTTTCATCTGTATGGACGCAAAGGCCATATACCATTGTGTGTTATCACATGGTTCTTTATCTACATAGTAAACATCATCACATATCTATACCATCTATATCATGTACCATAAGCATACAATTTCATCAGATTTTAATAAAAAGTATCCCTTCCTGTTGCTTTTGAACTGGATCATAATGTATCATGATGTTACGGATCATGTCAATTGGTGTTAAATTTCTGGAAAAATCTATTGTATTGTGTCCACCCGCCCCCACTTCAATCATTTATAGCCCTGGACCTGCTCCCCTAGGCAGCACTGAGATCCAACGTAGAGGCATGAGGGGAAGGTGTGGATGGAGCCAGTGGAAGTGGGTGAGGGAATTCCATTGAGGCAGGCCACTGCTTTTCAGTGGCTGATAATGATCTTTCAGGGCGATGAAAGAGGTGAGTGAACACCCTCCAGTGGTGGACGTGATGGTAAAATATTGAGGACTGGACAGTGTCCATTACTTAGACCCATGGATGACATTAACACTAACAACAAGCAAACCCTAATAAATACATAGATAAAAATGAGAGAGAAAGAGAGCATGAGGAAAATGATGATTAATCAGACACTCATTGAGAGCCACACCTGCTTATTAACCCTGATGGTCACTTGTTTCTCAAGTTTTCCATTGTTATTTGCCATGGCATTTCACATTAACATTGTTCAGAAAGACTCCGTAGAGGAAAAAGAACGTTAAAGGTGAGAGAGAAATACATTAAAAGGAAGAGGGTATAGCATCAGAGATGTCATGTTAATCCACAGACTGAGAAGGGAGAAGAAGAAAGCCGAAACAATATGACTATCACACAGCGCCCCCTACATGCTGGGGGAATTTCTGCGTGAGTTTCCTTGCGGAGTCTGCAATCCAGAAGCAAGCAAGGTCATTACAGGTGGACGGTTTCAGAGGGGAAAGGGGTGCAGGTGGAGAAATGCTACCAGTACAGGAAAAAAAAGATACAAAAGGATATTGGGAAAGAAAGAAAAGGGAAAACAAAGCACCTTGGAAGAAAGATGAGACCATCTTTCAACTTTTTTTTTAAATACAGACATCAGAAAAGGAATCACAGACTGCCATGAATAAAAAGGTTAGTCACCCCAAAAGAGAAGACAAGGGTAATAGCTTTAAAACACTGGTGAGAAAGTGCAAGGTCCTAAATGCTCCTGGTCTGCACTTTAGAATGAGGCACAAATCACACACGAATCTGCGGAGGCCCAGGGGACAGGGAACCAAGGGGGTTCTGTCCATGGGAGCCACCACAGAGGCCCTGCGGGATGAAAACATGGTGTCACCTTAAAATCCCCCAAACCCCCGGAGCCAAGGTCTGTTTGGAGGAGGAGGAAGAGGAAAATACTAGGGAAAGCTGCCCATGGGTCTCACCATACATCTAATTCAATTATTATTTCATTGTACTTTACCCTAAAATGCAAGATCTAGCAAAGAATTAGGAGTAAGCTGGAATAATTTGAAAAAAGGTACCCAATGTATCACTCCCCTATCTTTTATATGAATGACCTTGTCTCCATTGCTAGCCAAAATGCCGTCGACCGGAACATTCTGTGGCCATGGCTTGTGGGATTAATGGCACTGGCCATGCAGAGGCTAAATTAGCACCGGGGACAAAATGTACCACTTAAACAATCGTCATGCCTGTTAGTCATGGCGGTTATTAGCAATTAGCTCATTAGCAGAAGATTACATTAAAATGAACTGTGCTTTTCCATTGCGTGAGCACACTAATACGGATTGTAATTCTATCAGTGCGTCCTTTGATAGTTATTTCTATATGCATGTGCTGGGACTGAGATATAACAGAATTGTTTTCCTAGCTGCTCATGAGAGCAGCATGGCGGCGTTATTCTATAGCAAAACCTTTGGTTTCTGTATCAACGGCTGCAGCAAACAAGGACTGTATGTTGTCATGAGGTGTAACTTGGGTTTTTTACTGAAATTATCCACATTGTAACAGCTGCTCTGTAGCAGGGACTAAATTGCCCGCAAGCTCCTTGTATGGGTTGAAGGGATGAGTTTGAAGGTTATGCGACAGTCCCATGACTGGGACCCACCGACCGCCACTGGCTACAGAGCAGTCATCCCCAAAAGCCAGCAGTCACCAGCCCATGTCAGTCCCCTAGGAGCCATCACTGTGGTCTATTTCAGGAAGCCGCTTATTACAAGGCATGTTGGTGCTTAAAAACAGACCGAACGACAACCTTCACAGACACAAACAGATGAAACTGTGTCGCAAAAAAAAGAAGCGTAAACGGTGTCAGTAATATTTCTTCAGCTGGGAAGAGACACACACAGGGGACAAGGATTCATACAAAATCATAACAGAACCAAAAAATAATTGATTACTTTCACAATTAAAGAAAGGGTTAGACAAACTCTGATCGTCAGGCAATCCTGGACAAATGCTCTTTTCCTCCAGTTAAGAAGTTTGCCATTATTCTCAGTTATAAAAGTTAAATTTACAAAGTGTGGTTTTAGCATTGTTTCTGATTAACAGGACATTGCAACAAATTAATTATGCTTGTCGGGACAACAACATAATCATTATCATGAATACTTTCATTGATTAGAAACTCAGGGTGGCAAACTTCATGTAACCAAAAGAAAAAATACCAGGGATCACTGTTAATGGAAAAATTGTTGCTGATCAGACAAATGTGTTTTTCCTATAGTTAAAAAAAAACAGTTTGGAAGTAAAAAAATAAAAAAAAAAACAACTCAACATCCTTATGAGGGACCTGGGGCCAGCATGTGGAGGTTCTACGTACCCGAGGCTTGAAGGCGATGAGCTTGAGAACCATCTCCACGGTGAACAGGCCAGTGAAAAGCATGTTCAGCACATTCATGGCCTTGTTGAAGGAGGGGGACTGGCCGTGGTGCTGGGGGTGAGTCGAGCACACAGACAGGAAGAGCATGCTTTAACCAACACCAGCCACTGCGTGCCCTCTCTGCATCGATTAGTGCAGCTATTCACTGTATTGCAGCTGCAGTTTTGGGGATTCATCTATATGTTAACGTTATTATTTTTGTCCAATCTTTCCCCACCAATCAGGTGGCTACCTATATCTCCTTGTCTTAATGTCCATGTCTTAAAATGCCATGTTTATATTATGTTTATATGACTCAGAGTTTATATTCTGCTTATTACTTCTTATTTGCAGGACCAATGAGAACGTGTAGATCATATATATGACGCTGACAATAAAAGACACTTTGACGTGCGGAAAAATGGTGACATTATGCTACACTTACTCAATGCTGACAGAAGGTCAAAGAACATCCCATTTGCATTACTGTAATGGCTTATGGCTGCACACAAACGCCAAATGTAGGAGCACAGAGCTGTCTGAGAGCGGAACTGCAGTGCACTGTTTCTCAAACCAGTCCTCAGGGACATTCAAACAGTCCACGCTGCCCCCAAGACAGCAAAAATGCAGTCTGTCCGGAAGGGAGCTGGGGGGGGTGCAAAAATGTGGACCATCTGGAGGTCTCTGAGGACCGGGTTGAGAAACACTGCTGTAGCTTACGTTGCGAGTGACAGCTGAGAGCCGACTCACCTGCATGGCCAGGCAGATGGTGTTGAGCAGAATGAGGACGAACATCAGATACTCGAAGTAGGTGGAGTTCACCACGTACCACACCTTGTACTGATATGGGTTCTTCGGGATGTACCTCCGGAGTGGGCGGGCTTTGAGTGCATATTCCACACATTGGCGCTGGGTCCATGGGAGAGACACGCATGCACGCAGACACGCACCCGGAGGAACGCACGCACGCACACACAGAACACGCATCAATGTCTGATGCATACTGGAGTTCCCAAAAAAAGCAAACAAGTCCTTCCAATGCCATTTTACCATCTCCCATACCCAAAAAAATCTGATTAACTTTTACATCTTATGGGTGAACCATATTATGAATCATAGATGGAATCCTGTGATGATAACTGAAAAGTGACTATTAGCAATGTCATTAAAGCAAACAATCTAAGCACTGGGGTGCACCCGTTCTCATTAAGCCCCTTAATCCTGCTACGAGCATGACCCACTGGTGCCTGACCTGGTTCTTGTCCAGTTCACAGTTCTTGTATTCCTGCTCCCCTTGCTCCTGGAAGGTGACAATGACGAAACCGACGAAGATGTTCATCATGAAGAAGGCAATGATGATGATGTAGATGATGAAGAAGATGGAGATCACCACGCGGTAGTTGTAGATAGGCCCAATGTCCTCTGCATGGGAGTCTATGGCCCGGTACAGCAGCCTGTGGTGTAGCGGGGAGATACGGCACAGTGAAGCGGGGCTTTACTGTACCTGAACAGGAGTCAGAATGCTGCGTGTACCGTGCACTGGTTTTTGGAGGGACACATAACTTGGGGCTTGGGGGCCAAACTTGTGGCGTTCCTGGTGCAAAATAAGTCTTTTTAAAAAGGTATTTCTAAAGGAGGAACAGGGCACCCCAATCTAATTGACCTGGACTTCTAATAAGATTCTGGATGCTCCAGCGATTACAACCATTACAGTTGACCACTTGTAGCCCTTTGGTGACCATACTTTGGGCCAGGAAGGTGAATACGCTTGTCTTCATATGTCAGGCAGAGGTGAAATCATTATTGGTGAGTAAAAGCACAGATGACTTCATATACCCTGGCCAGCCCTCGAAAGTTGAGACCGCAAACAGCGCCATCATCCCCTGGAGCACATCGTCGAAGTTGAACTCGCTGTTTTCCCAGATCCTCGTCGCCTTCTCCGGTTTGGCCACGTCCCCGTCCTTGTAGAGGATGTAGGTACCCCTGTCAGGAAGCGTGTTTATGCATTAACCAGAGAAACCTGCTTAGTGTTCTATTTACTGCCAAGCGCCTTAATAACATGCAAGTCAACACACATAGAGAAGGATAGATACAGAAGAACCAATATTCAAGTGAGAAGAGACAGGAAGTCTTCACAGGAGGCCATACAGATAGTCAAATCGATACATGCACAAACATATAACATATATTTCTAAAAAGAAACGCAGGCAGGTAGAAAAACTCACTTGCATTCCCCTTCTGTTTGTTTGGAATTGTCGGTGCAGCTGTAGAACTTGCCCTGGTGATATGACAGTGAATTATCAGTCTCAGGAACATGCGACTATTTATCAATGCCAGAGATGTGACAGTACAGCAGACAGGGGGCGTCCGGGTTGCGAACAGGGGCAAAGCCTCTGCCACCACCTTGAACAGCTGCACTCCAATGCAGGCAAACATGAACTGCAGGAGCGAGGTGACGATGACAATGTTCCCAATGGTGCGGATCGCCACGAAGACACACTGGACCACGTGCTGGAGAGATGGAGAAAGAGAACGGTCGGCGTGAAGGAGACACAGGTGAGGTTAACCTTTCTGGGGGGGGGGGGGGGGGGTGC
>JAODUD010000062.1:23244646-23258029 GCA_026784285.1 Stomatorhinus walkeri
GGGATGGATCGGGGGAGTTGCTGACCTTCAGGCCCTTGGCTCGATTGATGGCCCTTAAAGGCCTCAGCACCCGCAGCACCCTGAGGATCTTCACTACATTAATGGCACTTGACCTGAACATGGGGTGGAAATAAATGGTTTGCAAAGGTTAGAAAAACATCTTTTATGAGACACAATTGGTAGATAATACATGAATGTTTACTTGCTGGATTGTATCTAGGAGTGAGTGAGAAAAATAAATATTACACATACAATTCAATGATGAATAAACAATAAAAATCTCTGTGTAAAAGCTGCCATTTGAGAACGACCAGGTGTTGAGTGCCTGAAACTGAATCATTCTGGGAAATGAAGGAAGGCTGTACTTTAATGTTAGATCCACACAAAATCTATACTGTGTTCTATCAGTTATGAGCTTATTGGGTCATCACAGCACTCAGATCTTGGTGTGAATCTCAAGAAAAACAATATCCTCACAACTTATTACACTGTGAGGACAGCACAGACTCCCCAGAAGCGGACAATGAGTTAAAGAAGGGCACTCACTGAATCCCAGAGGAGATGAGGGACACACTGACCACCACCAGGTCCAGGATGTTGAAGTAGTTGCGGCAGAAGGAGCCTTTGTGAAGGAAGGCCCCATAGGCTGTCATCTACAAAGAAAAGAGGGAACCAGCAAGGTCTAACAAAAGGGGAAGTGATATGCACATCTCCAACCAAACCTGCAAGCCAGTGCCTGACATTTGTAAAAGGGAGTATATATCTCTGCCGTTCAAAGCAATGTAATTGGTTGAGAAATGAGTCCTGGGGTTTCAGGGGTCAATCTGGCACACATTAAATTGCATCAGATGCCCTGCTGGACCCCAGTTGGACCCCAGTTGCTATGGGATCACACTTAAAAGAATGATGTAGAGCAGAGTATGCAAAGCCATAAGGGAAATTGCATCGTACCTTCAGTATGATTTCGATGGTAAACAGTCCCGTGAAGACATAATCAGCATAACCTAGTATCTGAGTGAGAGACACGGAGGTATCAGTGCAGAGTTCAAACAACGTTCTCTTCTCTTAAAACTAAATTCGACATCCGAAGGAATTCCGAAGCTGTAGAAAAACCATAACTATTGTGATATGCCACTTTGTTCAATTACCATGGACAATTGGTTTTTATAGTGCAGAAGTATTCTTACAGTCCACAGGTAATTATGAAAGCTAATGAACTAGACAAGGCACGTTTTCTACAGTAAAAATGCTTAATTGCTTGAAATCTGTCTGTCACTGATTACAGAAGTTACTTGCTTCACTGATTCCCTCTGTGCTGTCGTGTCAGAGTGCTGTAATAACACGGATTTAAATGTGAACAGGAAACGTGAGTAGAATCTGCGCGTGAACCTGATTCCTAAAGGAGTCGTTCTTCACGGGGTCTTCTGCAGCCAGCGAAATGCTGCTCAGCAGGATGAAGAAGAGGATGAGGTTGGTGAAGATGTTGTGGTTGACAATCTTATGGCACAGTACTCTGAACCTTCAGGAGAGACAGGGAAGGGATTAGGAGGAAGTGAAACAGGATCACTTGGCATGTGCAGACTACGCCTCATTGAAGTCAGTAATGGTAATTATTACAGTACTGCAGTACTGGGCCATAGACTCCCATTTTCCCGATTCCTCTGTCTATCAGTGTCTGACATCTAACTTTGGCCAAACTCTTAAATGATCCACATTATACATTGTCTATGGCCAAGCCTCTTAGTCAAGCCGACTTCAGCACGTCTTACTTGTTGGTGTGGCTAAAGATGAAGAAGGCTCGAGCCTCTGGCATGGGGACCGCCTTCTCCTTCAGCTGGATGTCCGACAGCGGCCGGGGCCGGGGTCCCACCGGCATCTCTGGCTCCTCTTCATCTTCATCACCTAAAATGACAGGCAGATATCCATATGACAGACAGGGAAAATATGAAAATATAAACGACTGGCATTGTGAAAAAGTAGCGAATACAAACAGAATTTATGAAACCCTCTATACACAAATCATGTCACAATAATTCCCTATTGAAATGACTGGAATAAAACTTCCTTTGGTTCACCTGGAAAATCGTTAGCAGGGTATGGGTTCTTCTCTTCATTCTCATCACCTTGGTATTCATCTATGATGATCTGAAAATCCAAGCACATGCCAGTACTGCAGCCTCAAAGCCGTCATTGCTATTTGCATCAAAATTTTCATAATACTTGTATCAGGAAAGCAGCCGGAAGCAAGAGAAAAGTCAACTGTTTTGTCAACCGCATGTGGGCTGAGAGAAAAAACAGATTCATGTGAAAAACGTCAACGACAAAATCCTTTTATCAAAATATTAAAGGAATCTTTCTCGAGCTGATTATTTGTTATGATTGTCATTGCTTTCCTGGAATACAAAAGAAATGTTCTATAAACCCCCCCCCCCCCCCATCGTCTGCCCACTCACCTTGGTGGCAGTGGGTGTCTCTCCATCTGAAGTGATGGATTTCAGCTCAATCTTTTCCTCCTTATGCTCTTCTTCAATCGGTTGCTTTTCATTTTCTGGCCGCTTTTCTGGGCTGGCAGTTCTTTGTGTGACAAAAGGAGTAACGACAATGAAGGATGCTTTTGAATAAAGATACGGGCGGCACCCATTGGTTTATTACACAGGAGTTTGCCTGCATACTTATTACCTTTTAATAGATTCAGTAGCCACTTAACTAGATACACCTGGCTAGAACACACCCTTGCCTCCAGAATCGCTTCTAGGGTGGTCATTCAGAGAAGCCCATACTGCACACTCCTGTTGTACTGAGCTAGTTTTTGTGCGTGTGGCATCCCTGTTAGTTTTAACGAGTACGGATATTCTCCTGCGACCTCACTCATTAACAAGGTGTTTTCGCCCACAGACTGGATGATTTCTGTTTATCGCACCATCCTCTGTAAACTCTGCACACTAGAGTGTGTGAAAGTCCCAGGAGGGGGGCTGTTTCTGCGATGCCGGAACCACCACGTCTGGCACCAACTATCGCACTACGTTCATGATCCCTTGGAACACGTATCTTAGTCAAGCTAATGCTCAGCAAAACGGAAACTAAACCTCTTGACCCTGTATGCATTCGGCCACTTGATTCACTGTTTGGAGGAGCAGGACCAGGAGCAGGAGCAGCAACAGGAACAGGAGCAACAACAGGAACCGGAGCAGCAACAGGAACAGGAGCAGGATCAAGATCAAACTGCTTTTCTGCACATATAAGTGCATTGGGGTACCTGGCGAGCTTTTTCCTTTCCTTCTCCTCCTCTTCCTCCTTCTGGGCTGACGTCAAGCTCTCAGCATCTGCAAGATTGTCCACGGCGATGGCCAAGAAGACATTCAGCAGAATGTCTGTTTAGCACATATGTCAAGGAAACACCGTGTAACCATCTAAATTCGGGAGTCTTACCTGTGTCTTGCCTCAAAAGACCTGAATTTATATTTTGTCTTCAAAAAGAAGTGGTGAAATTTAGTAAAGAATACTAGAAGGAGACCTTTGTAATAACCTGCAAACCAGGTGCAACCACGTTTAAAGAACATTTTAAAG
This sequence comes from Stomatorhinus walkeri, assembly GCA_026784285.1. Taxonomy (NCBI): domain Eukaryota; kingdom Metazoa; phylum Chordata; class Actinopteri; order Osteoglossiformes; family Mormyridae; genus Stomatorhinus; species Stomatorhinus walkeri. Next base: position 23,248,214 of record JAODUD010000062.1, read on the forward strand.
GCCTCCTTGCCTCATACATGTTCTCATGTTCCTGGCAACCAAAGCAACATGAGCTCAGAACTTCAGGTACCAGCTTTTCAGAGAGAGCCCTAAAATGGACCTGGAAGCTAATCCAAGGTAAGACCAGAGGATACAGTTTCCACAGATGAAGAGGATGATGAAGTAGATGCAGACCAGCATTCCTGGGAAGGATGGGCCCCCATATGCCATAATGCCATCATACATGACTGAGTTCCAATCCTCGCCTGTCAGGATCTGTGAGGAAAGAGTTCACTCACCGTTACAAACCGCCATGCTGAACCAGATCTTACAGGACAGAATGTTTAACACTGTTAGTTCTTTGGGCCCATGGCTCCCTCTAGTGGCAATGCTGGAAAGTGATACCTGAAACACAGTGAGCAGTGACTGGGGGAAGTTATCAAAGGTGCTGCGGCGGGTCTCGTCGAAGTTGAACTTCCCCCCGAACAGCTGCATGCCGAGCAGAGAGAAGATGATGATGAAGAGGAAGAGCAGAAGCAGGAGGGAGGCGATGGACCGCACTGAGTTGAGCAGCGAGGCTACCAGGTTGCTCAAGGAATTCCAGTACCTGCAGGGGCAGATGGACGAGCCAGACAGTAGAATCAGATTCGACTACATTACCCATGGGACACAGCGACTACACTGGCACCCACCATATATTGAAAACGCCTTTCAAGCAGGGCATGGCCAAAGTCTCTTGTGTCTGTCACCACTCCATGAGGAGCACTGTCGTTTTCTTTCATTTTTTGGTTTGATGACAACAGATTTGGCCATGAATAATAGAGCTACTAAGTGCTTATCTGAAGAAACTTGGAAAACCTTCAAATGAAAAACATCCTTTTAATCATTCCTCAATGATGAAAGAGCAGCAGTGAAGTAACAACAGACACAATTTGTGCCTCTTTTTATTGGGATCCGTGTTTTCAGGCTTTTTTTCAACTTCTTTCGGTACAAGAGCTTTCGGTACAAGAGCTCTCAACCGCTTAGCCTCCATAGACAATGGCCATGCCTTGCACATTCAGATGGTGGGCGCCAGTGCTGGGATGCCGTATGCATGGCTGGTAGGGGACCTCCTCTGGCTTGCAGCAAGGGGTTTCTGCAGGGGGCAAAGTTCTGGCATTCGGGATAAGATCCATGCTGAGTAAAGGACAGGGGAAAACCGACTCACTCCAGCTGGTTACAAGGCATACAAGAGTTGACGAAGGAACAGGCACTCTGCTTTGGAAACTCACTGAAGAGGAGAAGACAAGACAACAGATGTGAGAGAGGGGCGTTGAGCCAGCCTGTCCAACCCCTGTCTGACCACTCACCAGCAGAACAAGAGACCTCAGAAGGACACAACACAGAGAATTCACAGAGAACATTGAGAGGGAGGAATGCCATTACTATGGGTTACCAGTCACATGACACACATCTGGCAGCTGGAGGGGTGGGGTGGTGAAGATGACGCTGATGACAATGACCACAATGACCTTGGTGATAAATCACATTGGTAACTGCTAATATGGGTGTAAACAGCATTCATAAAAGGCAACATCAATGATATACCTTTATAAAGGTAATCACTAGTGCATGTACAGTTTTATGTCTTCAGCAGCATTTAAATATGAAGATAGCATGTTGACTCTCTTTAAACCACCTATCAACTGCTCCGTAAGACTGCTCCCGTTAAATGGAGATGTGGTGATTCGGTCAATAAAAAAAGATTGTTTACAAGGTGGAAAATTTAACTCATGTGTTGTTGATGGCTAAAATGGTCTCCTGGGTTCCTGGACTTTCAGAAGCTGTGGGTCTCCAGATGACTAGGATGAAGTGATACTCAAATCAGCTGGTTGAAAATACGCACAGGTGCGAGATACCGGATTTCATGCTTGGCACGTTGTCCTGAAGGCAGAAACCCTGACGAATGTCCCAATAAAGGTTATAAGGAGCATTCTGTATATTCCAGAGATTAATGTGACAGTTTCAGCCCACTGGGGAAAAACGTCGCTGTTGGCATTGAGTTAGGAGCAATGTCACATCATAAAACCAATGTGATTATTTAACGTTGGGAAAAGCCAAGGAGAACAATGAATGGAGGGCAAGGTGCAACCAGTGGAATGCAGAACAAAAATAACTGAACCTTGAGTAGCATGGTCAATGTGAGTACAAATCACATGTGACATTATCACATATATCATGTGATAGGGGCATGGTCATGTGATAGGTCACATGATAGGAGTATGGTCATGTGATAGGCCATGAATCTTTGCTCCAGGACAACTAAATAACGAGTGGTGGTCAGCACAGACCAGAGTACCCAGAATACCATTACCGTGGCGTGAAGGCGACGATGTAGCACTCCATCAACCTGAACAGGATGACTGCTTGTTGTGGTGAAGCACAGTATCAATAACAGGGTGACAGGACAGCACAGGTGAGGTGACAGCACAGGTGAGGTGACAGCACAGGTGACTTTACTATAGTGACAGAGACAGGTGGAGGCTTTTGCTTGGGTGGGTGAAGAGGGAGTTGCACCTGGTGATCTTGAAGATGCGCAGGAGGCGCACACAGCGCAGGACTGAAATGCCCAGAGGGGACATGATCTTCGTCTCCACCAAGATGGTCTCTAGGATGCCACCGCACACCACGAAGCTGTCGAAGCGGTTGAAGAGGGACACGAAGTAGGCCTGCAGGCCCAGGCTGTACATCTTCAGCAGCATCTCGCCCGTGAACAGAGCCAGCAGCACCTTGTTGGCGATGTCTGGGGGACACCCAGCACACAGTCACGTCACGACCTCAGAAACCACAAATCACAGTTGCAGCCCCATGCAGGCACTCAAACTGAAACAGACACTGATCGGTCAGAAACCCATAACCTATCAGAGATCATACATTGACTGACAGATGGACCCTAAGACCCACACAATTCCATCAACAGTCACAGGACACCTCAGCGATTGTAAGAAAACAGGTGTGGATACAGAATATGCAAATACTTCATATTATTGAGAATCACATTATAATGTGACGTTAGCCAGCTGCATTAATGCAAGGGACAGGACATTTTTGGGATGAACTGGAACATAGAATTAGGGCAAGGTCAAGTTCTCTAAAGGAGGAGCGGAGCAAAATACCACTGGTACTGATACTAGAATGCTGCCATGACTCACTGGGGCAGGGAATAAGGCCAGAGGCATGCTGACACTGTCTATTTCTGTCCACTTGAAGGATCTATACATCAAATCGATCCATCCTACTGATCCAGTCACCTGCATCAATATGGTCTCTGTGCCCAGCCTCTGGCAGCAGCCAGGCAGGGCCGCTAACCCCCAGTCAGTAGCAACAAAACAGATAATCCCATTGTATGTGTACGTGTGATCTGTGAGCCAGTCACGTAAAGATAATATTTACTGTGAGTATCACTCAATTACTGCTGGTGCGAGAGGGGAAAGGACAAAATGGGTCTTTATGTTTTGTGAGATCTGATGCAGTGCATTGGAAAAATACACAGACGATTGGCTGGTTCAACTCATAACCTTATGTCCCACTACTTTGCTAATGGGTCACGTATTCACTGTGCATTTCCTACCCCCGCTCCCCCGCTCAGTGCCCCTCCCCTTGGACAGGGCTGCACCTTGCACATCTGTGAGCCACTGGGGCTGCTTGTGGTGCTCGGAGGCGATGGTCAGCGTGTTGAGGAAGACCAGAAAGATCACCAGCCAGTAGAAGACGTTGGACTTGACTGCCGCTCGGCTCTTTCTTCGGCACAGGCGGTTCCAGCGCCGCGAATACCGGCTGCAGGCAGAGAGGGGGAGTGCGAGAGGGACATGGGAAAAACAGCCACTTACTGACACACTTACAGGCGTCTAAGGCATCATTTACAAATAAGAAATCCCTTCAGGGAGAAAGAGTACATATTTAGCTTGAATTAATGGCTCTACAGGTTTAAAATGGACATAAAGCTAAATACAAATTAAAAATTTTTTTCACGATCGGTAAATTTGGACTTATCTTTGCAATTTTGAAAGTACAGGATGAAAAACTAGTATTTTAATTCAACTAATGGAATCTCCTGTTGAAAGGAATCCCAGTTGGAATTGAAAAAAAGGAGAATAAAATGCAAAAGACACCAGTTGCTCATATTTCCTTCTGGATTGGAGGGAGAAGCCACCATATTGGTCGGGAGAGCAAGGTCAAAGGTCATCTAGGAATCTACAGCTAAAGTAGTGCCACTGCAAGTCCTGCCGGAGACCTCGTCAGGCCTCATGTGAGGCCGTCTCAGATTAGTCGGCGTCACGGAAACGCTCGGCAATTTGGCACAGGCCACGCTGGGGGCTGCGCACACACACGTGTACTCGTGCGCACATGGACAGCACAGCACGAGACTCACACAGCGACCTCCAATCACAACAGGACGGCAGCGAGCACAGCAGCACAGCCCAGGGGGCACCTCTGACATGATGTACTAACCTGAACTTGGATTTGGAGATCCTATTTCTGGAACAAAAAACAGAATGGATTATACACATGAAACAGGACATGACATCATGGGAGACATCTTTTCAGAGAGAAGACAATAAACAACATGTCAGTGGTGATGAGCAATGACAGGCATAGCACAAGAGGGTATATCTGCTTCCACTTGGGGAAAACAAAAACACTGGAATGCCTCTGGATCAGAATTAATTTATTTCTATATTAACACCTTTCCTGAGATTTAAATTTTGTTTAAGCAGACCTCTGTGATGGCAGTAGGAACACTCTCTGCCCTAAGCTCAACAGTGAGACTTCGTCACACTGCAACCGGTCACATAACAGGGAGCGTGAGGTCACCCGTGATACACAGGCGGCCCCTTTGGAGTTGTGAATGGGAAATGCTGTGACCTCTGACCTCTGTCTGCACCAATAGAATGAGCTCTGGCTTGGTAACAGCCAATGACACGCAATCTACCATCAGCACTGTCTGTGCTGAGGTTCTGGGGACAACTTCATGTGTGTGTGTGTGTGTGTGTGTGCATTGGTAATACAACATGCGCAAAAATGCATACACAAACACACATACAGATACAAACGCATATTATGCTAATCCAGACTGTACATCTGAATTATAGCTGAGCCAGACTGTCAGGTTTATGTGCATTGGGTCTGGTATATATTGCAGCTATGAAACACTTTTCGAACACAATCAGATCTGTACAATAGCTGTTTTGTTGTAATAATAACATTGTAATAAAATTTGCAAAATCACACACAAATGCATGCATGCATAGAACATGCTTTTCATAAAACACATGCAGTTAGGCTTCGCAAATGCAGAAGGTAAGGTAATTTCATGCGACACAATGTATAATAACACGCTCTATGGTCACATTCTTCTCCTGACGCAGCATGCAGGCTGCTGAGAGCGCCCGACCTCACTGACGATCGAACGCAGCCAGCTCACATTCAGGCTCCAAGCCACAGGCCCAAAATCAATCAAGACTTCATATATTTGAAGACATGTTGATCCGAGCTCCTACGTCCCACCCCTTCTGCTCAGGAGACAGGTGATTGGTGTATATTGGCTCCATCAAAATGGCCATGTGAATGACAGGCCCCCCTTTCCAATCAATGGCCGACGCCAGTTTGAGCATTAATCACTGTACTACACAGCAGAAGCTGTGTCAACTCCATTGTTAATTACGAAAAACCAAAAAAGGCTTGTTATTTAACCAGACAAACTTTCAAAACAAACACCAGAATAGTAAGAGCTCAGACTGTATATGTGTGTGACTGTATGTGTGCATTAATTTCTCACATACTTCCTCTTGCTTTTGGCAGGAAGGTGATACAGAAGGTCAGCCAAAAACAACCATTAAACCAGACTCCATTCTAAGTACATCAGCTCGGTCTATGCTATGTGCGTTAGCTTGAAACTGCTTTTAGCATAATGCTACTGTTAGAATGCTATGGCTGTTAGCATGCTACCATCAGCCAGCCGCTAAGCCCAGAACAGGGCTCTCAGCCATACAGTGTCACAGCATTTCCTCACGTTTAAAGGTTACACTTTCAGTTTCATAATAAAGGTTTACGAGCTGCTGCAAAGCATGCAAATATTTGTTATTTATGCTGTGAAGCACAACCACGAGTATTACACTGATGAAGAAGCTGGCCACCGTCTTCAAGTCCTCTATGCTCTGCCGTGGTCTAAGGGCTGCAGTTGGGTTGGGGTCATGGGTATGACAGGCTCACGGATGCACAGGGACTGTAAATGTACAGAGACCCACAGCGGGCCTGACACACAGCGACTCGGTGCCTACAGGCCGCACTGTGATTGGCGAGTCCAGGAGCGACCAAGCAACAGAAGCACAGTGGGGAGGACAGTGAATGTCACAGGTGTTGATGTGACACAGAGGACCCAGGATAGCATCCTGATACTTCATTCACAGCTCAGCCAGCAGGGGGCGCCCACTGCACCCCTGCCTAATGGTCAGTAGAGGGTCAAACTTGCCTAGCAGAGGGAGGGGGCCTATTTTAAAAAAAGAGACTCCTGCACTCCGGTACGACGGGTTCAGGGGACTAGAAGGGGCGAAAAAGACTTAAACTGCTATTTCAAAATCAGCCCTCCATGTCCAGTTCCCCCTACAGCCAATAACGACAGGGGAGTGTAAAACGCCATCGAACATAGGAGAGGGAGAGAAAGAACGGTAGAACAGCTGGAAGGGAAAGGAGGAATCAAGAGCGCGCATGTAAAGAAGAGCGCTAAGAAATCATGCTGCATTTGGGTGGAACCGCAGACGGAATCGGGAGGCAAGGGCAGTCGGTAGACCGGAAAGCCTGGAAGAGAAAGTACAGTAATAGAAGGATGACGTAGGAGAAGCCAGGTTGGGGGGGGGGGGACATGGAGGTGGGGAGGGGGGGCACTTACGCCAGGCGGGTGCAGCAGGTCTCCCCTTCCATGTCCCCAGCAGGCGCGTTGTCAGTGTTCACCGACTCGTTCTCACTGGCGGGCATGCTCACTGCGGGGGGGGAGGGCGGGGGCAGAGATGAATTACCAGGGCCTCTTCACTGACAAAGCCATCTTCACAAGCTGGTTATTACTCTGACCCTTTTATTACAGCTCCTACACTCTCACTGCATCCTCAACAAGAGCTATGACCCTCAGTTAGAGCACAGGAATGGCAGCAAAACAAAATGACCCCCTCATTTTTATCGCTCTTTTCTACTAGGCCTTTCCAAACATGGGAAACATGGATTTTTTTTCTTTTGGTTTGCTCTCGAGGTCAGTCCAGGCTTCAAAACTTGATACAATGATGACAGCTGATGATGAGCTAAACTGAAACACATATACACAGGCAGGTATGATGATAAATTATTTAGGTCCAGTGTCTCTGCAAGTCAAAAAGACACAAGAAAGAAGAGTCATACATATTTGGGAAATTGTAGCCATACTCTGGATGCTTAGACCGCAATTTATAAAAATAAAGAATCAGAAATACGTTTCTGCATTAGGACTTCTGCCGAGACGGGATGTGGCCTCTCTTTGTGGCGGCACATAGGGTCCTGCTTTCTTTCCAGGTCCTCACTGGCCATACAAGACTTTGCAGAATCATGCTGAGATCGCAGCAGCGATGGGCTATCAAATCAGAAGCCACATTCCATCCAGCACGCCTGCTTCCCACAGATTATTTCCTTTATGTACCAGAAAGCGCCTTGTTACATAATTATCTGTATATAGATATACTTCTAAACATAAAAAAAAACTGTGAAGAAAACAAAATAACATTGCTAATGGAAGCTGCGTAAACACCTTCGCCGGAGCCGCTGCTGAAATCAATCCTAATGACCAGAAAACAGAATCACGGCAGAGAACTTTGGTCAACGTCATGCATTCCAAGACCCACATTTCCCAGCATGCTTTGGGCCCAGAGACCATGTTCTCAGCAGGCTCCATGCCTCGCTTGCTCTTCCTCGTCTACAGACTGCATACAGCTTCCTATCCATATCCACCACGGCTTCATAGACCCTCATTAGCACTAACACCGGACATGTGCTGAACAAATGCTAAGGCTAACCAGGAAGACTGGGACTTTATCTGTAGCCTGAAGCCATGTTTAGATAATTGATAGCAGACTGTTTGTTTTGTAACTTTGTATCGGGATCTCCTGGATCCAGTCTAACTGCTGTGTCCCAGTCATTCTCCAGCGCTAGTGCTAATGCTTGAGTATATGAAACCAGTCCTCTATGCCTAGCTAAGGACACCATAGCCAATCCTTTTCATCAATTGCAGTTAATTCACAAGAATGACAATCCAGACTGAAATGTATGTCATGGAAGGATCACGAGTGCAACAGAAAACCGCATATATGAAGCTCTATATAGCATTGGTTTTTATTTTTTACATTTTAAAATATTGGGTGTGTAATTCTTAAATTGTGGTTATTTGTTGCTTTCTGGGCTTCTATGTCAATTGGAAAGAGCAAGAGCCAGTTTCACAGATAGATTATGTTACACAGACAATGACTGGTTTAGTCAATATATTCACTTCTAAGCAACCAAATCTGACACCTTGGTAAATAATGGACATCTGTCTCAATTAGAGTTTAGTAAATTTGCGTGCAGCCATGGGGAACTTCGTATATTGAATATTGTTCCGCAACACTTAGTCAAAGATGTGTGACAATTTCCAATGCAACCACATCACCAGTTCTGCCATTCTGCCCTGTTCCAACTTGCCAATTGCACTTTCAAGAACAAATATCTCTAGAGGCAAACAGCATTAAATATATTCCCCCTGTCGAAGTGAACTAGTTTAATCTCTATTATTAGTACAGAGAAAGATTAACAGCAATCAGAGTTGGGATTTGTTCGAATGAGAGGCTCTGCCAGAGCACAGAGGAAGAAGAGGAAGCAGAGGAAGACAAACTAAACCATGGAGATGACTAGGTGCCTACTTGTGCTGTCCTGGTCTTGTTGGGGGTGGGGGGGTAGGCTGCTTATTTACAGTGGAGACTAACACAGAAGAGAGTTTCTGACTCAATATCCTGTAATTAAACAGAAAGTGTTGACCTACTGAACAAAACACGGGACCTATGTTTGTCTCTAAGTGGTCCAACAGGATGTAATTACTCCACCGACATGTGAAATCAACCAAGGGAGAAGTTAGTGTAAAGACCACATGTCGTAGGTAGACAGAGGAACGGGAAAAAAAAGAAATGTCTTCATTATTAAGGCGCAAGCTCGTGACAGGTAGCTTTAAGGGAGAAGCTCAGAGGAGGAATTGCGGGAAAGCAACTGATTTATGAGGAAATGAATTACATGACAGTATTACTGATGGAGTCAAGGGTGGTCCTATTGATCTGTTTAGAGGTGGTTACATCGATTCCTTTAATCATCTGTGCTGTACATCCACAGGAGGCTTGAAACCATCATCCAAAAACCACACCTACTGCCTTTGATACCTTCAAGATTGAAAACACTACACCAATAATACCTCCTGCCAGAACTGTGTGCCAATAACGCTGTTTGGAAGTGGTTTAATTACAAGGGTGTTACCATAACAACCTACACTAGCCTTCTCGTGCTCCCTCAGGCCTGCTGCGCACCAAGGTGGATCTGCTTTATAGAACGGCCTTTTAGTCCCTCTTTCAGAGGACCACACAGAACACGCCAGTCACTGAAGCATCAGGACACCTGATCTTTATGGGACGGCCTTCGCATGTCCCCAGTGTGCTACAGGAAAACGGTGTATGTAAGGATTTGTGCTACAGGAAAACGGTGTATGTAAGGATTTGTGCTACAGGAAAACGGTGTATGTAAGGATTTGTGCTACAGGAA
>JAODUD010000062.1:23260871-23285005 GCA_026784285.1 Stomatorhinus walkeri
ACCCCAAAGCCCGACGGTCTTCCTTCCACCTGGAGTGTCTTAAACTGCACTGCCCCTGCACGTCGTTCACCATCAGGTGGGTGCATCCACACACACACACACACACACACACAAACAATGAAACAAAAAGCTCTGTGGAACAGATTGCTCTGATGAGAAGGACGTTTCAGCCACAAGGTTCATGCATCCTACTTTATGTTACCAATATGTGATACTGAGAAGGCTGCGGCACCGCTGCCAAAAGAAGTCCTCGGCCTGGCTGCCATGTCCCACAGAGAGTGGGAACACAGAGGAGTCATAGCGAAAATGTGAAGATAGGAAGGAACAAACAAATGAGCTTTCAATAACCCCCAAACTACAGTGTGTGTATCACCGAAGCTAACGATTAACTCCGTGACTGCGTCCGTCCTTCCTTCTCAAAGATTAACAAGAGATGGATAACCCTCATGACCTGGGACACCAGCTGCTCACACAAGCAGTCACGCCATCCTCCCTCTCTGCCACAGCGAGCTCACGAGAACATCTCAGAGCAAGACCATGACATGGTGCTATGCAAATTACTGCCATGCCCTCTATGAATGCCAAAGAGTGGACGCCTTCAGAGAATTTAACACAAAATGCGGTTGAAATCCCATCTTCTTCACAGCTTCCGTTCCATGTGTAAGCCGTGTAGGAAGCAAGAGTATGGAGGACATGCGTAATAAACATCCCTGCCTACCTAACACGACCACAGATGCGTCGGATTAACGCGAGATTAAAATGCTGCAGCTTTGAACACCATGCTTAGTTTGCAATAAACAACACCAAGATTATGCCTGCAATTTCACTCTAGGGGTTGGTCTATTGTTTATTTAAAATTTCTAGCAATGAATAGTGTCTCGATTGGGGCATGACACCTCAGCAGCTGATTGGCTCCTCCGCGGTAGTAGACCAAAGCGTATGGCGGCCAGCAGATCAAGCTGTAATACCCAGCTGAACCTCTAGATGGAGCCCTGCCAACATAATGCTTCAGTCACCCTTCTGACGCCTTCCCCAGGGAATTCAGTCAGGTTCTCAGGCCTGTCAGTCTTGCTCCTTTCCCCACTTTGGCACATGCCATTATTCACCATAATGACCTTGTTATGAACCTGTAACGACAGAGCTTCAGGCAAGGACGAGCATCCTCTAAAGCAGAGACGTAAGAACAGCACCGAACGTCGCGCTCTCATAGACATCGACGTCAGCGTCTTTACTGTAGTGTTAAATGGATAGAAGCAGCCTGGCTGAGCGGGACGCTAAACATCCACTGGGACAATCCCGAATCGGGCACCATTATCTATCTTCAGGCTCCTCCACTTCACTCATTGCCTTCTGCGCTTCCACTGAACCGGCACCTCTGCTGTCTCCCCCAGCATCTATCCCAGTCCTGACTGCCACCGGCTCGCACCAAGGTGGCTGCTGTCGGTCTCGGCTGAAGGTGCAGCTCTGTCGTCAGCGTGCTCACCGTAGTGCACAGCCATCTTTCCATGAGGGCTGGGATAAATCAGATGACTAAACGACCAGACCGCTCTATGTCACTAGGTTGTTTTCCTCGAGCTCCCCGGTCCTCCTCGTCTCTGCTCTCCTCATCATCTCAGCCAGGAGCACCTCTCCGCTGGAGCCACAGTGCTGAATGCTCCCCACACTCCAAGCTCAGGGCTGCTGGCTTACGTTTCTTACCCAGTTTTTCAGATGCTGCCTGGCTCAGTTCGCACGGACTGAGCGCTGAGACAATACCGGGCACCGATTGGCCGGGAGGGTGATCCTGTGACACTCCTCCGCACAGACATTCCACAGGCTCATTTTACCCTTCATAAGGGTGATCTCCTCAAACTATTTCCAACTCCACAGTGAAAAAAAAACCTTGAAAAACAGTAAACATGTATAATAATCAAAATAAGTTTCAGAGACATTACGGTTTATAAATAAAAACATATACAAAAATATTTGCTTTATAATGACGTTATTATTGTGGGGACGTTTACTGAAAACAGAAAAACGGTCACGGTCCGGCACCGATCTCAGGACCTTGAGTTCACGGTCAGCAGCCGTAATTCAGACAAAATGACAAAGAAAAACAAAGAGTGACAAAGAGTCACCCAGGCAAATAGCACCCCTGATCTCAAAAAGAGAATGTAAAACGAAAGTTTCAGTGGTCACCCTTAAAGCATGTAAAAAGAGGCCCGGGTCTGCACACAAAGCACTCAATGAGTCTTGCAAGAAACAGCAGCATCACCCAATCCACTCTCACTTTCCTCTGGTCCTTGAACCATTTGCTCCGGATGGGTGAGACCACAGACAACTAGGGCACTGGTCCAGGTCTGCAGAGAGCAGAAAAGTCCTAATTAATGTAGAAAGTCCTGCCCGAATCCAGGAGCCCTTCTACTGTACTTCAGCTCTGACGTTAGCAGAACAGGACCCCCTAAGCTGTTGACTCCACGCACTGACACAGCACGAGTTATCAAAAACTAAGTCATAACAGAGAAAAAGACAGCAAAAAAAACACCCGACAGGACCCGATAAAGACCTGCAATGCTTCCACCCTGCCAGCTTGATAAGGCTGCACCGGCATTGACCGTCCGAGTAATAAAACACACTCGCAGATACACCAAGTACCCAGAAATGCTACTTTGGTGTTGGAGCCGGCTTTAAGATCTATGGGCCACAGCATCCGACCGGCTCTCTTTAACAACTTACAATGTCAGCACTGAGAAAGGTATAAATTAAATTAGGGAAATGATCAGCTCAATCGAGCACTTAGGTAGCGTGAAGATGTTGCGCATCAGGAACTGGAGTGAAGAATCTCGGTCTGGATGCATCTCATTGGACACATACACACTCAAACACACACTCTGCATCTGCTATCATCATACACGTGTGGAGTCTGTAAACACAAAGAGCTGACTCTATCCCTCACTGAGGACTCATTAGCTGGGGCCAGCAGAGGTATGGGCAAAATAATCCAAACTCTCCCAAAATCAAAACATCCAAAAGCTTTCTGAAGAATGCCAGTAACACTACACCCTGCACCTCTCCATGGATGGTGCTCAGGCAGATTTGAAGTAGTCAGACCCAAATCTCAGACAGTACACCTGGCACTATGAGTCTTCCTAAGGCACCCTATACTGACCCAAATATGGTGCCTGGCTCCCAGGCCATAGGATGCGCCAGTCGAGGGACTTTCAGGTTCCCCCTCCCATTCCACGGCGAAGGATAACTAACAGCTGCCGGCACTGTGCAGAAAGCCAGACCTTCAGATCAATCTCCCCCTCTCGCTTAAGTCCATTACACCTCCTGGGGTGATCGGTACAGGACGTGATGGGGTGCGGAACAAGCGGAGCTCTCTTAGAGCGCTGCAGAAACACGGAGCAGCTCTGCCTCTCAGCCCGGCGGGAGTAAGACACAAGTGATCACCATATGCTACAAAGTTGCTCTGACTGAGGACCTCGGCCTGTCCGACCGCTGCGCAGAACCATTAGGACACAATGAGAAATGAAAATGAAGTTAGCACAGCCTGTCTGCGTGTGTACCTCGCGTTCCATTGTATATACCGACCATAGTGTTTCGTATGTTAGACTATGTCCATACTCATGCAAAGGGCAGTGTAGGAGGGTAAATGTGAATATTTTAGTCATAGTGGGTAGGTGGGGGGGGGATATGAGGGGGCGTGTCCAGCGCAGGCTCGTTGCCACGGTACATTTCACTGCTGTGATTAACATAGCAACGCTGCCGTTTATATCTGTCCCAACAGACACACAAATAAATGGGCCTGACGTGAAGCTGTTAGCAGAAATCGATATCCCATAGACGGCGTAGACACAGGATGAAAGCAGTAGTCAGAGCATATTATTGTCTCAAAGTCACTGGGGGCCATACCATCATCGCGAGAAAGGGGGGTAGTGTGGCCTATTGACCACTCAGCCGCACACATATACATCCCCGCACCCCACCCCCCACAGCGGTACTCACGGTTCCTGGGCTTGTCCTCATCCAGTCCCTCCTCTTCATTCTCAGGGTCGATGTCTTCAGCCTGGGTGATCCAGTCCAGGTAGCCCTTCAGGTCCTCCTCCAGCTGCTGTTTCTCTCTCAGCTTCTGGAAGTCGCCCCGAGCCTTGGCCTTCTCTCGCTCCTTGGAGAACTCGCTGAACCCCACAGAGGACGGGGGATGCAGGGGACAAAAACGGAAGAGCGAGGAGGCAGGACAGGGGAAAGACAGGTGGACAGATGGGAGAACGGAGACAGAGAGAAACCTGAGTGAAAGTTTGCAGACAATGAGAGAGATCAACAGACAACTGGCAAAGTTCTACGGCAGTTTTCTGTCAGGAATGACAGACGGAGCCTGACTATCAACACTGACAGGACAGGAAGGATTTGAAGAGTGACAGGAGGTGAGGGCATGCGAGCTGTGTATGTGTATATGCACCTCGGCCCTGGAGCCACACAGAAGTGGGCGGAGCCGAATAAATGTTGAGCAGGCCCTTAATCACATGTGAGGAGAGTGTTTATACTCTCTGCTGCTGGCCGAAATGAAACGTGCGAAAAACAGCTGCACTGCATAAAGCCGGGCATCTTCTGACCAATGAATAATGCAAAACATGCTAATTTATTCAAAACATATGCAATGACCAAGAATGAGGCGCTGAAAATGGTGAATGAAGATGAAACACAGTTCTGATGTCCTTCTGCAGTGCAAAGATGTGCATCAGAGTCTCTAAAATGCTGATGTGGGTACGAAAGGTGCTGGACTGCCTACTACAGAGAAGCGCGTAGCAAGACATCAGAGAAGGGCTGTGTGCTGGGCAACGACATCACTCTCTCTCTGCCACCTCCAACAAAGGGCTGCATTACAGGTAAAGTCAGGTCTCAGGCCTGAGAGCATCCATTAGAGTGGACAGTAGACAGAGTGATGTGACCTGGGTTAACAGCAAGAGCCAACGTACTTCCATTTCAATTAACCTGTGAACGTGCCTCGACGGCATTTAAGGTTCACTGATTTTGAACTGTTCCGCAATGCGGTTTGGGACATGCGAGAGTTGGAGGGTCTCAAGCACATGGGAAAGAGATGAGCAGGTATGACATCAGACGTGCCAGAAACAAAGTGCGACGGCGTCTAAATGGAGAGATAACAGATAAAAGGTAGGAAGCACGAAGGGTAAGAATCATGAGCCTCTAACTGAAGTTCGAGAGAAAAAATGCCATTTCCAGCAGAATAAAAACAGCTGATAATGGCACTGTCCTCTACTGACGGCTAATCCCATTGTGCTATTATGACTTTTAGATTTACAGGCGAGAAATTTACGACGTACTGTACACTGACAATTACTGTAACAAGTGTTCACTCAGGTTTTGAGGAGTGCATTTCCATCTTTCCAGCTCACCTACATGACTGAGCTCTCGTGTGCATGTAAAGGACGGGCGTTTGTAGTGAAGGCGGAAGGAACCAAAAATAAAATGTCATGTTCTTACCCGCTCAGCACACCAAGAACTAAGTTAAGAACAAAAAAAGACCCTATGATGATTAATGTGACAAAATAGATCCATGGCCACGTATTCCCTATGGCGTCATTGACCTGTGAAGATGGAGCAATGATTAGTGTGCATGAAGCAAGCAGATCAACAAGACTCCACCGGGCGTGACCTTCTGACCCCTGTTCTTCTGTTCTACTTCCCATCCTATGAGCCCACGCATTCCAACTCCAGAAACACACACTATTCTGCTTATGGTTGGTCATTAGACAAAGTAAAAATAGATGAGAATGAGAACTTTAGTAGCACTGCAATCAGTAAATAAATGTATCTTCACTGGAACGTTATCACAGAGTTGACATCGTGGCTTAACTACTTTAGGTCAACTCAAGCTTACCTGATCCTTTTCTTTCATGGAGATAAACAGTATCGAGGCAACACGGGCACTGCCCCCAGCTGAAAACTGACTGGCTGCTGGGGTGCCCCCTCCCCTGTCATGCGTTGATTCAAAACAACGTTCAAAGGCTAATGATAAGGTTCAGCCATCTGTATGAATTATTACGTCTCTTTCACCCTCCTACAATTGGACCTGCTCAGCACGGTGACAGAATTCTGCATCTGCAGTGAGGGGAAACCGACGGCTACTTCACGATGGTGTCCTCACAGAACAACAGATGAGAGTGATGAGTGATCACTGTTATCTCCGGCATCCATTACTCTTCATTGGGCCGAATTCAAAACAACTCTGAGCTTAACTGGATCGAATCTGTGGAACAGCTGTCAGTTATGCATTTGTTACGTGTCCACTGCAGCGAAGCATGGAGATCGTCGCTCAGAACGGAACATGGATGATCACATTGCTATAATGTGCGATGGGCGAAATGAGGTTTTGCTTTCAAAGACAAACAGTTTGGTAGGAGGAATCTGATACCCAGATGGAGCTTCCACCTTTGACCAACCAGTGCTGATAAACTGGTAAGATTAATAAGTATTGGGAACTGTGGTTTCTGGATTGGAGCGCCCACCCCAAATAATGGTAATTGCTGTTTTTTTTTTTCAAGTTGGCATTTCGGCAAATGAACCCTGGCCGATCATCCATTACACCCACCTGCCCCCCAACTCTTTCTCCAAATGCCCTATCTGCTTGCATGTATTGCTTTCCTGCTACGACCCAGTTCTGACACCTCTCCGGTCCCGCCCGCTGCTCTCTGGAGTCTTGCTGTCTGGTCAATTAACACAAGTGGCTTCCTTACCCGCTCAACACCCCCAGAACCAGATTTAGTACGAAAAAGGATCCGAAGATGACCAGACTGACAAAATACACCCAGGGAAGCTCATAGCCCATAGCGTCCTGCATCTGAAAGATGGAAGGAAGATTTAGAAAGAGAAAAGGTGGGAAAGGACAGGACAGGGCAGGACAGGACAGGGTAGGACAGGACAGGACAGGACAGGACAGGACAGGGCAGGGTAGGACAGGGCAGGACAGGACAGGGCAGGACAGGACAGGGTAGGACAGGACAGGGCAGGACAGGGTAGGACAGGGCAGGACAGGACAGGGCAGGACAGGACAGGGTAGGACAGGGCAGGACAGGACAGGACAGGACAGGGTAGGACAGGACAGGACAGGGCAGGACAGGGTAGGACAGGGCAGGACAGGACAGGACAGGACAGGGCAGGGTAGGACAGGGCAGGACAGGACAGGGCAGGACAGGACAGGGCAGGACAGGGGAGGGGAGAGGAAAAGAAGTAGAGGTGTTTCAGCACATCAGTGAGCAAGCAAACCTGCTTGGGTCTGTTATAGAGGCCTTTTGACGGGGGCTGGCATGGTGCCCTTTAAAACGGGGATGGGGGGAGGGGGGGTCAGAGTGATCTGGACATGGAAAAGAACAGCATCCCTCTGCATACAAACAGCAATGTTACCCAGGAAAAAATAAATAAACTGACACAAGGCCTAACCGGAGGAATACCGATGCAGAAGCCCTTTGCTTGTAACCTTGGACAGACATCAAGAGGCTGTACCAGCTACGGCGGCTTCGTTATCCTGCGCTCAGCGTTCAAAGGAGCCTCCTCTGTGCACACAAAGGCGCGAGAATGGCCTGTCAGAATGGTACCACTGTCACGGAGACAGCTCTCTCACACACCACTGCCTCTATTCACATGCTTCCCGCATGTGCCCCCCTCCCACCCCCACCCTGAGAGATTACTGGTTGTGGTATCTGTGTCTGTCAGCTGTTCCCTTCAGGGTCTGACCTCACCAAGGTCAGACTGTCACTTGGGGTTCACAACCAATACGGAGATATATAATTATCCAACAGGAAATTGCTCCAAAACACACATCACAAGTCACAAGTTCAATAAATGCATGCTAATTTCCCTCCAAAAAAAATTATTCATTTATGCTCAATATATTTTGGGTAATTGTTACATATATTATTAATATGCACATTCACATATGTGTGAAATGGCCAGTATAAAAAAAAAAGTGATAAGCAATCCTATATGCTCCCCTGCCCCCTCCTTTCGGAGAATCGCTGACATCATACAAATATGGCTGCCACAGTAAATCTGTGCCATATGGTCTCCCTTATGGGGGGGCTCCCCCTCCCATAAAACACAGTAGGCTTACTACGCTCCAGAATCCATTTCACTGCCCCCAGAAAAAAGACCTCACGTGTGACCCAGAGAGAGGGAAGCAAACGTGACAGAGGGGGAAAGGAGGAGAGGAAGCAGACGGGGCCAGGCCATCCCCACGGCAACGGCGTGCAGTGCCGGCTAAATGCACACAACTGCTGGTGCTCAGGATGTGCCTTTGGTCTGTCACTCAGCTTGGCAATGCTGCCACAGGGCCCCAGTGGCTTCTGGGTACTCGCGCTTAAAGCTCTTCCCAGAATCCCATGTACGAAACAGGGCATCCCAGCTCTTCGAGCGCAAAGCAAATAAAATTAGATGCTGGAATGCATCTGTTGTAGAACATCAGTTGTGGGAGAAGGCTGTAATAACCAATTTATCATTAATTGGTGATTCTATTAACTGTTAATTGCCAGCGCTTTAAATCTGTGCACACTCAAGTGCTTGGCGAAAATGCAAGACTGCGCCGGCAACAGATTAATGTCCATAAAAGAGAAAAGAATAACACATTACTTCAGCCATAATCTTTATACTACCTTTGTAACTGAAGTCATAGACAATAAATTTATTACATGCAGCAGAGATTAATTTATTCAATCATTTTGAAACATATTCGCAGTTGACGTTTTAATGCGCAGCTTGAATTTAGGAGATCAGCTACGAAGTTTGTTCTGAGCACAAGCTCTGTGAGAAGCCAGCGTCCAGCAGTGTGTCTTGACAGTGGGTGCTTTACTGTGATAATACATTCAGACACGCAAAGGACCACATTCTGGCCATAAGCAGCAAAAGACATTAATCTGAATGGGCTCTGTAGTCGAAATAAACCATTCAACACTTACTCTTAATTTGGGTAGTTTTTATGCCGAATAGCAGTATAATTTATCACAGTTATACACTCAAGTATCTGTGACTGCATTCAAAGCACTGCGTGAACGCACAGATAATGCGATTTATAGATATTTACAGTGCCATTATGTTTGGCGGTGCATGTCTGTCTTTGCCTGAGCCCAAGTGTGTTTGGAGTGTATTGTTGCTGTCTGATGAAAACCATGTATGTCCACTTTTTGAATTGCGACTTTTTACTATAGATGGAATGTGCCCATTCTCCTCATCTACTGATAGCTTTGACACCTAATTGTCCAATGAAACATGCCATCCATTTAAGTATTATTTATGTTCGCATTAGTTAGCATTTGTATTCATGACGGTCGTTAGTATGGAGTACTTCATGCCACTAATTTACTTATTGTCGACAGCTAGCTAACTAGCATTGCTAATCCTGAAGATAAAGCAAGATATGTTTGTATCTTACTGACTGGGATATTTGCCTTGGGACAACAACCCACGTAAGTCCATTCAAAACATTAAACACTGATGGCTGGGTACAGACAGGTTTCAATTTGTGGTACTTCTTTTAGGGTTATTTCCTAACGCAGTTTCTGAGAAAATTGTTCACGTCCCTGAAATAACGCATTTTTGGAGACATGGTTTTCTCATTGGACAGTGACAATACGCCCTTCTGCATTCCTAGTGCAGGGTTTTGTGGCACAGCATGCTGGGTCCCGACTCACCCAGTACAGCACGTCAGTCCAGCCCTCCATGGTGATGCACTGAAAGACAGTCAGCATCGCAAAGGCAAAGTTGTCAAAGTTGGTGATGCCGTTGTTGGGCCCGTCCCAGCCCGACTCGCACTTTGTGGTGTTCTGGGGGCTGCAGTGCCTCCCATTGGCGTGCTGTGGGGCGCATGGTTCGGGCCTCTCCTCCAACAGATGACCTGATCATGCAGACACAGGTGTCACCCTACTCCGAGCCACAAGAGGGCGATATGAGCGGCACGCATACACACGAAAGTTTATCACCACATTAATGGAAGAGGTTTAGAAACGGCTTTTATCGAAATAGTCCCAGTCAATCCTGGTCATGCTTAGTGAAACTTTTAAAATGACCATTTGCACAACTTTTACTCCACCTGCAGCAGCTACAGGGACTTAAATCAGGGCAGTAAACAAACGCTCAGAGACAGAGACATTGTGTTTCCTCTTTAGGGTCCAGGTGATAGATAGACAAAGGGCTCCAACAGGCAGAAGAGCTTACCCAGCTTCCCGTCCCGGTGGTGGAAGCAGGTGCGATGCATCTTGCCCATAAACAGCTCCAGGCCGATGATGGCGTAGATGATGATGACGAAGAGAACAAGGAGGGCGATGTGCAGTAGGGGAACCATGGCTTTGATGATGGAGTTGAGCACCACCTGGAGGCCTGGAGGTGGCATCACGGGCACGCGTACAAACACACATGAGCACACCATGGAAATACACACAGACAAGTGAAAATAGCAAAACTGTGTCAATAACCTTTGGTGAAGGTTTTTTATTCAAATTTAAGTGGTAAAGGGCTGGAGGGCTTGATTCCATGATGAGAGTGATATGATGACACTATGATGATAATGGTAGTTTGTTCCCCAATACCTCCAACGTCCACACCCCATCCCCCGAATTGGAGAGGCACTCACTGGGCACGCCGGACACAAGTCTCAGGGGCCGGAGCACCCGGAATGCCCGCAGCGCCTTCACGTCAAAGCCCGCCGCCTTCCCTCCAATAGGCGTGCCCCCCGCCTCTTTGGTGGCTTGTTCCAAAATAGCACTAAAAAGCCTGATGAGCACAGAAGAGACGGAGGACGGGAGACACGTTGTTGAAAACGACTGAACAGAAGCAAAGGTCAGAACCAGAACAGAATTAACGCTAGAGTTTCCTCCTGCATGAGTGGGGGGGAATGTTAACATGGGACATTCCAACATTCCAATGATTTCTGATTAATCCATGGCAGCATCATCACACCAAGCAGCCAATGGGAAGCTCTGGCTCACCTGACCCTACATTGTACCCATCACTCCCTCAGCTACACAAAACAGTTTTGGATAGCGGCACTCCAAGGGTGTTCAGGGCCTGTTTCATGTGGCACAGATCACAAGGGAGATGTTTTTAACAGAAACGTCTAAACACATCTTTGAAACCTTCTGTCAAGCCATCTAGACATCTCACAGCCTTGGCCAAAATGTTCCAAACTGAGTTTTGAAACGTACTCCTGAATCCTTCGATCCGATTGGCAAGGTAGAGCAGGAAATCCACAAATCCTGCTGCACATTAACACTCCAACTTGCACTGGATTTAATATCAAAGTCTCCGTGCTCTGTAGGAGAATCACACTTTTAGGGAATTGTCTAGAAAAGGCTGCAGACTGATTTATCTGAAATGGAGAAAACTTCTCATTACACAACTGCCCTTAATGTCAAGCAAAGGTCATGTGGGTCAAACGAGTAGAGAAATTCAGGGAAGGGCTGGGCTGACTTTCACAGAAATACCTCACAGGACTACAGATAATTCTGCTCTAAATTAGCTGCAATCCGCTGCTAATTTCTCTGTCCCAGAGGAAGAGGAAGGCATGGAAACCCAAGACGACCCAACGAGCTGGGCGGTGCATGTGAACGCCATGTTCCTGAACGTCCTTCAGCTGGTCTCCCGGGGACAGGCCGCTGCTAGAGGGCACTATATCGACGCACTCCAGCTAGGCGTGTAGAGAGACCTTCGCTCTCCAGCTCGCTGGGGACCCCTGGTGTCAGCATGGTCTTCACCCAGAACGTTTCTCTCACACGCTTCGCTGATGTTCTTGAGTCGCGCCGTGCCTGGAGTCATGCTGTACAGTCACGGTGCCGTTGTGCCCTCTGTTACTGGTCAGTCTGCAGTCTGGGGTTGGATGATGCTGCCTGTCATGCGCTCTGAAATCGGCTGGTTTTGCCTGCCATGGACTCTGTATTCAGCTCACTGTCCTTGTTCCTACCTTGAAGGTTTCGGCGACTGCACTGTAGGCCGAGCCTGACCTCCCGGTGGATTTTGGGCCCACAGACTCAGGATGTAACAAACAGAAATACAGTTCTTAAACAAAAACTGACACAAAACTAAAAGAGGTATCCTGGGAGGATCTCTCACCCCTCACATCTGGTAAATAAAAACACAAACCAAATCATTCAATATATTCCTCCCTAACTATAATCTCTCCACAGGAGGGTCCGAGGCTAAAAAGAAAGTCCAGCCACTCTGCCTGCCTGTCTACCTGCAACAGTACAGGTACTAAAGATCTCTCACATCTCTGTCACATACAATCAGAGTGAGCAGGACGGGCTTCCACAGAGATGTAAGCATGCTGAGTGGCTTGTATCGCTTCCTGGGCTGGATTAGTCCCAGTTCGGGAGCTCAATCGTTCTGTCGGGGGGAGCGTAAGGCCATACTGCCAACAACCCCCACCCCCCCATCGTTGCCCTCAGTCGCAGACAATGCCAGATGACGTGTAATTGCACAGACAACAGAATTACATCTAATGTGGGGACCAGAAGAGGAAGAAGGTAAGTTAAGGTAGCACTCGACGGACAAGAAAAATGGAGGAAAAGTGCATCTGATAGGAGGAAAAAAGAGAAGATTTCTACAACTGAAGGGACTTCATTATGCCAGTTGCAGTCCTGCCCAGGAACAAAAATCATTGGAACAAAATTCAGCTGTATCAGTAATAGCTCCAACAGTCTGCACATTAAAGGGACTGATTAGTGTGGAATAAACCTCTAGAAATATTGTAGAATACAGTGGTATGGACCTGTAGCATGACTAAAATGATCTACATATTAAAGGAAACTGGCTGGTGTAGTGCAGACATACTGCAGAATATAGTGTTGGGGAGTATTCCCCAAACATGCCAGTAAAATATGGTTTAAAAGCAAAAATAAGGCTAATTAAAGCTGCGCGATCCTCCCATTTCAACGTTTCAGCTTAACGAAGCTACAACACATGGCTGGTGAACCTCAGAGCAGGGTGGAGACCATGGATCAAAGTGTTCAGATGGTAAGTACTAACGGGTTATTCCTTTAAACTGCGGAGCTCGTAACAGTGAGTTTAGACCAGTGGTCACCAAGTGGCCAATACAAATGAACCCAGACCATCCAATTGTCTCCCCCAGTCAATAGGTTTTATCATTGGACGACCCCCCAAGGTAGCAGATTTTATTGTTTAGGGATATCCCACTGTTTTTATTTTATATTTGTGGACCACACCCCGCCCCCAGAGGCCCCCTACAGGTGGGAGCATGCTTTTCTGTTTTGCTCTAACTGTCAGGTTGTTGACACGCATTGTTACGGACACACACTCCACACAGCCACACGTTCCATCCCCAAACATACTAAGGCCTCCCCCTCAGAAATGCCCACGGTCCCCCACCCAGCGCGGCAGACCTCAGCGTGCAGGCGGCTCTCTGGCCCACAATGGGCAGGTGTGTGGATAAACCCTGACTTGGGGTTTTGACACAGCACAGCGTATGAGCTTTATGGAAACGCTCAAGTCGATTCGATTGCCGGTTAAATTACTTAAGTGCCCATCGCTCAGATACGTCAGGCCCCCCGAGCGCGCTGCTTTAATAATGCGGCCACGCTTATCACGCCGCTAAGCTATGCGGTGGCAGATACTCTGGTCCACATCCACCCCGAGACCTTAATCTGCAAATCTCAGCCACGACTGTCCTCAACATGGCTACCCGTCTGCATTCTAGGTACATAAAGACCAGAGGCACACTGACAGGGTCAGAGGCCCCTGGGCTATATGAGTTGTCAGAGGCCTGACGGGGGGGGGGGTAACGGTAAAAGTTGCCGATTAGGGATGGGGTGGCGATGGTCAATTTTTATTAAACAAGGTTAGATGAGGCCCCTTTTTTAGTGCAGGAACTGGGCTTTAGCCAAGATAAGTCCAAACATTAAAATGCCCAACCAGAGATACAAGCTTCTGGTGACCCCATAACCCGCTGGGCCGCACACTCCCAACACGCTCTAAACCTGCAGAAGGGATCAAGAACCCACACTCAGGCACAGACAGGCAAACACCTTCACATCAGCGAGCAACAAAAAAGAAATTCTTGTTCAAAAGCGCCCTTTTCAGACGGACCAATGAGGAATCGGCTCCTGCCCAGATCGACCAGGACGACGGTTTATTTTTAGGGATCAGGGAAGCATGGGGTTTCAGATTGTCTGAGGCGCCGGCAGACAGGCTCCTCGCCGAGGATGCTGGGATGGGGCGGAGGTGCGGGGCAGCAGGCGGCGGCAAGATACTCACCCTACGACTACGATGATGAAATCCAGAAGGTTCCAACCGTTACGCAGATACGCATTCGGGTGGAAGAGCAGCCCGTAGGCTATGACCTTCAGAAACGCTTCCACGGTGAAGATGATGAGGAAGAGATACTCAACCCGTTCCTGGAATGGGTGGACAGAGAGAAAGAGCAATCAGCGTTATTCAGGTGAGGCACTGCCGCTAAAGGCCACGAACCGACAGAGGTAAACATCAGACACAGCACTGAGCTGCAAGATAAAACAGGAGAACGCAGACATTTCTTGGCACATAGCCCCCAGACCTGCATCAGGGTGCTGAGCTCAACATACTCCAGTGCACATTATATTATATGCACATTAAATTATAATAACAGGAATGGAAAACAAACTGTGGTATCTTTTACTGCCTCACTGAACTGCGAGTGGCAGCTGAGGTCACTGGGGGAGAAAACTTAGCCCTGGTTCTTTCTTCCACCAGCTCGTCACCGCCCCCTTGAGCTCAGTGGGTGTCAAGGCGGCAGCAAAAAAGAAAAAAAACTCTTCAGCCCAGTTCACCATAATTAAACCCTATTATGGAGGATAAGAGGCTTCAAGTGACCGGCTGAATCCTCTCCTCTCTCAGCTCTGGCTCACACTCTCCCCTTTCACGCCTCCAGGCAGAGAGTCTGACCCTTGCTGGCACCTTCCCTCTTCCTACTTTTGGACACACAGAGCAGAATTCAGAAAACACAAGAATCTGAGGCAGGACCCTCGTGTAGGCCGTTACTCATGCCCCCATGCAGATGTCGAGAAGTCGGATCAATGGTGCCATGTGGGATGAAGGCGCCAAGGCTCTGTGACTGTAAAAGAAAGTCAGCCGTGCGGAAGAAGAGTCCGGAAAAGAGGACGCACCTGCAGGGTCATGACCGGCCTTCAATATATTCACTCCTCTGGCATTGCTCACGCGACGATGCGGAAACAGCTATTCCGAGGGCGTACTCCCGACTACTGGAGCAAAACCCCTGAGTCGTCACCAAAAATGCCCGCAAAGTATGCATTCCTTCGGGGTTGGGGGGTAGTGTTGGTGGTGGGATGGGTGACAAGGCCATCGTGCCACCCCGCCCCGTTCGGACAGCCTGGTACTGGCTGCAGCCATCTGATCGGATTTACAGTAGGTGGGCTGTCAGGCCGGCAGAGCAGGTCCAGCACCCAGACATCACACCGTTAGCCTTCCAGGGGAAAAGGCTGCCAGGAGACCTGGGGCCCAGCCAAACCAGGCAGCATGGAGCCACCTCCCTCCGTAAGCGGCCACTGCTCTTAAGCCAGGCCTGTTGGCAACACCTCGGCACACACTATTACTGCCTGCTCCTCATTACCGTCCAATCAGGGGAGCTGATCCTCCAACCTCATTACCGTCCAATCAGGGGAGCCGATCCTCCAACCTCATTATCGTCCAATCGAGGCAGCCGATCCTCCAACCAAAAAGCACAGAAAGGGAAACACCCCAAACAGGCACACACATTGAGAAAGGGGGCAGACAGGTGGAAACTGCCCCCAGGAATCCTACAGAGAGCACATTTCCAAGAACCCTACTCACTACTTAGGGTAGGCGTTCTGCCTCATGACAGAGACGTGGAGGAACTTTCTAGAAAGCTTTGCCTGTATTATGAGGTTCTATAGAACTGGTAATTGGTTTCTTTATTACTGGAAATCAAAGATCATGCTTTGTCTTTTTTTAAAACTGAGGATAAGCTTGTGGGTACAGCTTATAGAATAATTATTAAACAGCTTTCTTGGGTGTAATCAACCTGGAGGAGATGTTCAGGACCAGCCCCTCGTACTAATTACCGCCTTGACCAGCAGCTGCAAATCTTGCCGAATCCCTGCCGATCACCGTGACGATGCACATTTTTACACTACCCCCCGTCGGTCTCACTGGGTGACTCTGTGCACCCCCCCCGACAGTCAGTTATTCCCCTGTTCTCTGTGCAGCTCCTCTGTGCAGGCCGCTGGACCAGAAGGCACAGCTCCCCGCCGTGAGGAGGTCATTTTTTTGCATGCCCACACTGAGAATAGCTGGTGAGCCTCTGCCGTGCTCCATTTTGAGGGACTGAGGATTGCATCCCTGTGGGAGGTGGCAGGGAGCATGTGACAGCAGACCCCCACTTGGATATCCTCGTCAGTTCCCGGCCCCTTCCGCCCAAAATCCCCTACCCGCAAAAGTACTTGACAGCAGCCTTCCGATGTGACTCCCGTCCTGAGGCCATGGGAACTTGTCACAAATTGGCTGAGGCCTCACTTACGGGGGCTCTGGGGGCCTGGGTGGGTGCCCCTGCCCTCAAAGCCCAGGGGAGGTAGGGGCCAGCTGCACCGCCCCCCCCCCCCCATCCCCCCCACCCGCCCGTCCTCCAACCGTCCTCCTGAGAACCTCATTCCCAGGGCTGACGCCCTAGTGGGGACAGGGAGTGCTGCCAGATCAGAGCGGCACTCTGGGAAAGTGCTCGGAGTGGACCCCGCGACTTGTTCTGTGTATCTAGGTGTGTGGCTGTAAACACCACCCCAGACCCTGCCACAGCTACACGTCTTCATGAACATCCACGGCTTTTTACGTCTTCCTCAGAAGCCTGTTTATTTTACTATTTAAATAAATAAAAACTACACATGCAGCGTGGTCTTCTATCCATGGGAATTCAGTCATCTATAAAGGGGTACAGACAGGCCTGCGGACCCAGCTCTGACCCCGTTTCCCCTGTGGCTCTGTCTGACAGCCAATGTGGCCATCGACCAGAATCCTGCTGTCCTGGGTGGGTCTCCGGGATTAGAGATCTGCACAGAGCCTGGGGAGGTGGGGGTGTGGGGGGGACGACGCTCCCACAGTGCATTCAAAACGGGTTCTCAACAGCAGCCTGCAGGTGGCGCAGCGATTTAGCAACAGACCCGCCGACCCGAAAATTAGGTAATGGTAAACCTCCAGCGCATTAACAGCATAGTATGAGACAGTCAGGCGGCATGTGCATGGTGGGCTCTGCTTTCACCCAGACAGTTACAGAGCGGCTCATGCAAATAAGGTACATCTGTATCATAAAAAGAGCCAATCAGGACAAACGAAATTGCAGACAGGATTCAGCTGATCTTCGCTTCCAAATAAGGCGACTTAGAGTAGCATGTTTAGGGGATATATGAACAGTCTACAAAGTCATGTATAAAACCTGACCACCAGAGCTTGGGAAAGTGCCCAATGAACAGCAGCCCAAGGGCTGAGCCAATCAGCACTGAGGAGTTCATCCTTAGTGTTCTCCGTGCCAGACCAGATACCAGATACAGCACAAGGCTTACGGGAAGAGGACAGCACGGCCCCCAGCCTGCTACACGCATCAACCAGCCAAATGCTTGTAAATCTCCTTTCTTTTCCCATTCCTGAAATTCCATCAATGTAGGAGCCAAACCCCAAAGCCATTCATTCAGTGCATCTGGGCCGCTTCACCTCCACTCACAGAAACCTGACACTGCCGGCTGCCCCCGGATAGGGGCCACACATGATCTCCAGACCATCATAGATGGGGGAAAAAAATCAACCAACCCAGCGTCCTACACAAGAAATCCCGAAGAGAAAAGCAAGCTTTATAAAAGTAGGGCATGAAAGAAGACAGCTGCTATGCAATACAGAGACACAGAAGTCCGGGCCAAGTCGAGATCAAAGTTTGACGTCAGTCAGCCGACAGCATCAAGCATTGATCGCTCACCCCCCCACCCCCCCAAACTCATCCCCAACCCCCGGCTCTGTACCTGTTGAAGGCTCAATTACCTCGAATGACCAAACTCGTCATTAAGGGAAATTTCATGAAGTTTAAATATTTGCCCTATGTTGTCATCAGCAGTTAAAAATCTAGCACTGGTGAGCAGGCGATTTTGGGCAGGGCGCCATCACAAACATGAACAGAGATGTGTGTGTTAGTCCTCCACCAAAATCCTGGGCAACTTACTGACTAAGAAAGTCATTGAAGAAGTCCTGACCTGAAGTAACCCATGATGTTGACCTGGAGTAAACCCCACAAAGGAATCCTCAGGTGTTTGCCTTCATTCCCATTTACATTAAATGTCAGCTGACACTCTACTCAAAGTCACTTACACTTTTAGCCGTTTATGTACTGGAGAGATTCAGCTGAAATGCTTTGCTTAAGGGTACGGCAGCAACAAGCCATCTGGGATCCATGTCCTTTACTACCATGCTAATCCAACCCAGCTAAAAAACCCCATTAGTGTTAACTTGGAGTAAACTGACCAAAAATGGTCTCTGCTCCTATTTTCCACATGGAGTAAACCCAGTGAGCGATCTCGGCTGCTGAGTAAGACTACGGCCAGTCCTGTGTAGTTTTCCAGCACGCTCCTATGGGACACCCCTCTATGTAACTGGCGTCTGGGACCAAGGCTGCTCCATTTCTTCGGCTGCAAACTTCAGATTCATAGCTTTACAAAACCACGAATGACGCAGCTTGTCAGCTGTGAAAAAAACAACCTTATTAGGAATTCTCCCCCCCCCCCTCCAAAAAAGGTCCTATCAATCACCCACTTCCTGAAAGACGGGCACATTTGGTGAAACTCTCCTACTTTTTGGCCACTACTTAAAATCCAGCAAATTATTATACCAGTGTCCCGCTTGCTTCATGCTTATGGAGTTAATCCATTTATCGAACTCAGTTTAATCCCAAAAGCGTTTTCTAGAAAACGTGCTACTTACTAGAAACACACTGTTGTACTATCAAAGGTTGCAGTATCTCTAAGTGCTTGAAGGAAATGAGATGCTGGAGATATGACTGGAGTCGGGTAACACAATACAAAAGATAAAACACTTGAATAGTTAAAATACATAGTTAGTCATAGTTAAACTCGCACTCTGTCCATCCACCTTCTAGCATATGCTCAACATGAGCCTGGAAGCTAGTTCAGGTAGTACAGGCACTCTGGACAGAATACTAGCCAATCACAGGGCACTCTGGACAGGATACTAGCCAATTACAGGGCACTCTGGACAGGATACTAACGAATCACAGGGCACTCTGGACAGGATACTAACCAATCACAGGGCACTCTGGAAGGGATACTAGTCAATCACAGACATGCACAAACACTACGGACAATTTAAAAGCACTGATTTACTTAACTGTATTTTTTTAAACTGCAGGAAACAAATACAACATGGGGAGAATCTGAAACTGCACACACAGAACCAGTGGGTTGGACTTGAACCTTTAGTCCTAAAGCCACGAGACTGGAATGTTTTCCAAATTGCATAAAATCCTCAGGTACAAACTGGTGGCTGCATTCATCTGAAGGACATAAGGAGACTTCCCAGATGTTCGCAAACTTTCAATGGCAATCCGCTCAGGCCGAGATGTCGGCCATGCTGTGACCAATCTCTGTCTCAGTTGGTAGATGCTCCTTCGGCAGCAGGACGGTAACAAGCTGATAACACGCTACCCTGACCGCTTCGACTGTCCGGCCAAAGCAAACAAGGCCGACTGCTCCCCATCCGTGCAGAACACAGAACTGCCAGCGGGATTGCGGAAGGCCATGCTGTAGCGAGAGCATTGCTGGCACCTAATGAAGAAGCACCTGAGAGTTTATGCTACGGGACACAACTACTCTCAAAGAACAGCAAGAAGGGTGGTGGGAACTCTGCTGATTACGGAGGGCAGCCTCATTCTACCCCTTTATTACAGTCAGATATATCCTTAAAGGGTTATAGTCACAGTGGCAAATACGCACTGTATTTAATACCTATAATATCAATATAGAGGCACCATACTTGCGCTGTACTTATATATGACTGGATGCTGCTCCCCATAATTCACAACAGTGTGATCTGGTTTTAGAGAGACCTTGCGTTTAGGAGGAAAGATCATGTGCTTCTTTTCTCACCACTCTCTCTCTCTCTTTTACTGTATTTTGTCCATTTTGCTGACTCTCCTGTCCCCCCTCTTCCATGGTAAGCGACGCCGCACGGGCTAAGTGGCAGTGCGCAGTGAAGCGAACGAAAAAAAGACACACCACGCCTGGCGGAGAGGCCTAGAGCTGGGCGAGAAAATGAATCAACCGCGCAGCGGAAAAATAAATAAATAAATATACCCCGGCGAAGCACAGAGCTCAAAAAAGGAAGAGGCGGATTTTGTGAGATTCCTCAGGTATGCTCTGTTTTCTGATTCATGGTGTTTACAAACGACGGGCTCCGGACGACACAGACCAGAGCGAATGCGGGAGCCCGACTTGGCCAGCGAACAAAAAAACGAAGTGCCGTCTCATTGGCCCACCGAAAAGGGACAAACGAGCGGCCCGGCGGGTCCTGCTAAAAGCATTCCACACCGCGGCTCTGTACACTGTTAGCATAAGGAGCGGCCTCTGCCAGCTGTCTCGGGCCAGCTTGGGGTACAGTGACACATTAGCGTGAGCGTCGGCCATCGGGTTTGATGCGAGGTGTCGACAGCGTTCTGGAACGTCAAGAAGCCACAGGGCGATCTGGCTGAAAAGGCGACGGTTTTCCGTGACTAGGAGCTGTTCTGGTTCGTGTCTTGAGTACTCTGCTGTCACGGACTGTAATGCCACCTTACCCCTGCCCCCAACCCACTATCCTTATCCTCCGTGTTGACCCCACGCTAAAGTATTTACCCAGAAAGCCATCTCCCGGCTGGGGCCATCCTGCCATATGGACTCAGCACGGCCGACCTTGTCCATCAGGCAGTACTCTGTAACCTTGACTACCCTTCGCCCGGCTTTCAGTGCTCTGCATTCACAGGCGGATCGAAACGGGGCCTCGAAAAGCACTACAGCCTCTGCCTTCAGACATTTGCTTCGCAGCCTTTCCTGCCCATGGACAGGCGGATTAACTGGCGCTTCCTGGTCACCTAGAAAGCGCCGCTCCTGCTAGCTGGCACATGTGCCAGATGAGCTGCGGATCAAAGAAACGTGGAGGTTGCTACTCTGCCGGGTCAGCAAGATGGACCCTCTGACGACGACAGTAGCAAGTCCTGGGCCGGGAGCCCATAATTGCAGAAGATGATGCATCGAATGGTGGATCACTTACAGCTGGCAGGCAGTGAAGCCTGGAAGGAACGACAGGCCCCGGCAGGACTTTTGGGCAAAGCTTCTTAGGAGCCAGATTCAGGGAAGGCAGTACGGGTGACCCACCATCCTGTCATACCCCAAAGGCTTGCCACCACACTACCAACATCGCCCAAAAATGCAGACAATCGATGAATCTTTAATGAGCCAGATAATTAGCACAGGTGCAAAGTGAATCTCAGCTGTCGCATGAAACGTCACCGCTTTCTGCGCTACGGTCCCATTTTAGCCTATTAATGCCTGCACATTTAATTCAGCTCTTAATTCAGTTATACCCAGGAATCTCTTTTTCGGGCAACTTTTGGGAAAAGCAATAGAGTGTAAAAAATACATGTTTCTATCTGTGATATGTTTCTGTACCAAAGGTGCATGATTTCGAAACACTTTGTCTGACATCAGCAGCGGTGGGTGTGGCGACCCGACCGAGAGCCCGTAGGCTGTGCAGCTGCCTGGCACCTGCTTGTCACCATGGCCTGACTGTCAGTGAAATTACAGAAACACCAGCGACCTCCAGCATGGCATCCACGGGGCACGGAATGCGAACAGATAAAGCTCTGTCTCTGTAGGGGGGGGAGGACGGCTGTCGGCGAACGTTTCTGCAGCTGGGTTCAAGGAAGACGAACAGGTGTGCGTGCGCTGAGGTGGAAGCTAGCGGAGCACAGGCGAGCACAGCTGGGAGCATCGAGACTGATGCAAAGCCAGCAGCTGCAGAAGTCAGACAGCGCCCCCTGATGGAGAACGCTTTAATGGCTTCATCTGAAATCACTTATTCCAGAGCTCTAAATTATCGCTCTCTCACAAGTAGGAGCACCAGCCAAAATTTATGAGCACCTGGGGGAAAAACTGAGGGGTCCAAGCCAGAAGATAAACTCAGATCCGTGGCTGGCTCCTTGTCAGAATAAGCCCATGTCTGCATCAACTAGTTTCCATGGCAAACAGGCGTCCCCTCCCTGCCTCCACGCCACACTGTAAGCACCAGATGCAGCCTCCGCCCTCTTATCCGCACGCCTCGGCCCTTTGGACTTCTGTGACGAGCTCATCCGTTTTAGTATTGGACAAACAGATGCCAGCGGATAAATAAACTAGGCCAATTTTCCCGGACAGGCTGTGTTTCAACAAGAACCTCCTTTGGCTCCACCCACAGAGGGATGGTCATTACCGCAAGTCATATGGGTGGAGCATCCAGTTTAAATGGTGTCTGCAACTGAAAAGGGCGCCGTTTATAGCATTACTTGCATTCAGACTCCAGCTTTGCGATGATGCCAAGATTCAGACAATCCAGGCGTGTAATTGCTTCATACAGCAGCACGCAGGAGGCCAGGTGGTGCTCTCCGGCATGAGCCGCGCAGCTCAGGCAGGTGAGAGCGCAGTCACGGCCATTAATCTTCAGCTCCGTAGGACTGGCATCCCGTAGCATAAGTGCAACGTCTGCGTCGGGGCAACTGCGGGGGCCTGCTGCACGGACGCGCACACGCAACGAGAGGCATATGCACATGAAGGTCCAGAGAGACACTCACACACATACACTCCCGCCCTCCCTGACCAAAGCACAGACCAACCTCCTACAATCTTGCAAGTTTCTGATACATTCTATTACTTTCTTTATACCTATGTAAGCATTCTTATAAGATTCAGTAGGTATGTGTGTATGTCACTTCCTGTTACCCCAAGCTACCTCTGAACTATCTCTAAGAAGCTGGTACCTTTAGCAGAGCCCCTCTGAACATACAGGATCAGGCCGACCACACCTTACTGAGCACTCATCCGCGCGGGAATCCCTAACACTCTCATGCATTATAATCATAAGCCAGAGGTTCCAGCCCCCAGGACACCTTAGCAGGGCCCTTCCCCCTCGCATCACACAGAGGAGGCCATTCTGCTTTTGCACCTTTAAGCATTAATTACATTAAATTAACTTTGCCCTGATGTATTAACAGGTTCAGAGAAAACTGCCTCATCAATGTGAGCTGCCACAGTTTCCAGCCATCCATCCATTTTATGCAAATGCTGGTCCTATTCAGGGTCATAGGGGGTCTGGAGCCTATGGGCACCAGCCCATCGCAGTGCACACTCGCAGTGCACACTCGCAGTGCATTCACTCCTACAGGTAATTTGGTAACTCCACTTAACCTCAGCATGTTTTTGGACTGTGGGGAGAAACCAAGGCTCCCAGAGGAAACCCCATGATGACACAGGAAGGACATGCAAACTCCACACATGTGGCAGAGACTTCAACCCTGGGCCCAACAGTTTAGTGACAGTGCTAATCACTGCGCCGCTGTGCCGCATACCGCAGTTACCATATCCCATAAATAAAAGAATAAATGAAGCACCGAAGGAGTCATGACCGAGTGAGCGAACATCAGCTCTCTAAACATGCGAAGATGGAGGTGGCAGGGTGGAGATCTTCGAGGAGAGCATCTGTGGGCAGGCTTAAATTGAAGCGTGGCTACAGCTTGCCAAAACTGCAGCTTGAATAACACGAGCACCCGCACTCATGCATATGCGCGCACACACATACATGCATGCACACGCACACACTCTGGACAGGGATTGCCCTCAGGTTCGAGAAGCAGGCCCGATTAGGCTCCTGAAGTGTCCAGAGGAAAATAAATGCAGGAAAAAATCTCTCAAATGCAAGTGGTGCAACTCAAGCATCTTCGGGGCTTAAGCATCTGCTGAGCAACCTGCATGTCCTCCGTAGCTGCGCTGCTGCAGGTGCCGTGCATATGCCACATGGCAGGTACCCAAGCATGGGGGGGGGGGGGGGGATGTGCCAACACCTCT
>JAODUD010000062.1:23348043-23378916 GCA_026784285.1 Stomatorhinus walkeri
CATAAGGGAAAAAAAACAGATATTTATCACACTATGGGGACATTGTGTCCCCATAAGGATAGGTATACCCGCTCACAGCACACACACACAGCATACACACACACACACAGCATACACACACACGCAGCACACACACACAGCATACACACACACAGCATACACACACACAGCATACACACACAGCACACACACACACATTATACACACACACACGCACAGCACACAGCATACACACACACAGCACACACACACAGCACACAGCACAAACACGCACAGCACACAGCACACACAGCATACACACACACAGCACACACAGTATACACACACACACAGCACACACACACACACAGCACACACACAGCATACACACACACGCAGCACACACACGCACACAGCATACACACACAGCACACACACATACACAGCACACACACACACACACACACACACAGACCGCTCACTTGTTTGAACCTTCACTGCTGCTCCGCCATTACGTTAGCCCACCTCCTCGCAGTAATGGCAGCCTGCAATATCCTCACCTGTGTGTTTCTGTCATGAGGCTGGTGGCTCGCAGTGAAACACGCTCAGACATGGGGTATTACCAAGGCTAACTGGGGGGAGGGGGTGCAAATATTTTTGAATATCGCAGGCATACCGACCCAGCATTGGTTTATTAGCTCCCAAAAAGCCCCCCCAGCATGCTCAATCCACTTTGTCTCCCATTCTCACGCTTTCTGCATGGACCCCCCCTCCACAGCCTGCCCTTAATGAACAATGGGTTGGAAGCAGGTCACATATTAGCAGTCGTCATCTTATTTTTAGCCATTTTTCTATGGAATGGAAGGAAAAAAAACAAGGATGGTAAGGTTCTGTGCCACTGTCTCGCCACCCAACGCTTGTCTGGGGGAGGGGGTGTTTCTTGTGATTTCTGCCACTTGCATCTATCGGCACAGACCTTTTGTCTCCACGGCAAAGGAATACGGCAGGAAGCACAATAGCCAGCGCTGTCAAAAGCCCGGCCAGTCCCCGCCGCGGTTCGTCAACCGGGTACGGGGGCGGCACTGAGCGCCAGGGAAGCGGAGCGTGTGGGCACTGCCAAGCTGCCATATCCATGACAACCCGCCCGAGCATCACATCCCCATTCGTATTTTTTTTCCCCTCCCTCCTTTGGTCCTGCCATCTTTGAGGTTCCACGCACAGAGGAATCCTTCACTAGAAGCCTCAACACGGTCGCTGTCAGGGCCAGGGGGCACATCTGGCAGTGCAGAGCTTTGGCTGCATTTCTGGGATTTTAGGTGTGGCGGAAAGGGGCCGGACCTCCGGCAGCCCACTTCCTGTTCAGAGGATCCTTATTTAAGAGAACAAAAGTCTGGCATGTGAGCGGAATTAAAGGCAAACTGGCAGAGTGCTGATTAGCAAAGAGTGATGCGGGTGCACGGGGGGTGCTAGGCAGGTTTCGCCACACTCCTGCACACCACATGGATAAAAAGCCACAATCTTTTTTTTGTTTTGTTGCTTTTTTAAACATGGCTGTCGAGTCTGCTCCTCCCAAATAAAGAGCGAAAAAAAACCCAGCTATTGGTGCAATCAAAGCAAGATGAGTCATTGATCTGCATAGTCAAAGATAGGATAGCAGAAATAGCCCGCTAACAAGCCTCATACCCAGTTTGGTATTCCACGGCCTCACTTTACCCTTGCACTATACCACTTAATTGTAACCCTTTAAATATTCATAACACCTATATCTTCCGTTGCTATTTACAAAATATGTGTTAGGGCTGCGTTGACAGGTGCCATTTTCAGGAAATTCACAAGACAGTCTTGCTAGCATACACACACGCGCACGCATGCACATCCCCCACAGACATCCGCATCCGTCGCTGATGACCACCTGTTCAATTCATTGGCACGTTGTGGGTCGGATCTCCATTTTTCTCAGTTCACTTTCCTCGGCGAGCTCCGCGCATGGGAACACATAACCACGATACATCTGTGTGACCAGCTAGCTAAATATCACCGTTTGAACTATTTCAAAGCCACAGAACAACAAGCCCTGAAATAAAACGCGGATGAAGCGGAGAGAAGGTGTAGACCACCCCCGGTGTCATGACCTTGCCCTTTGCCGACGTTTGTATACTTTCAGGGTTTTTTGAGGGCTACCTGTAAACTTACAGAATTTCCATTCTGTCATGGATGGCTGCCACGTTCAATAGGGATCATGGGTGTTCTGGCTCCAATGGCATAAGAACCAGATGCAGGCCGAGTAAATGCTGGAAAAGCAGGAAGTGTCCCCCGGTGATGTTTAAAAGGATTGACTGACCGGTATGGATCTATCTGGTCACGTCGAGCCCACAGATGCTCATCGATTTCGGCGTGCAGGTCAAACAGTGTCTAAGGATGATCTTAGCAGCCATTTATCACTGTAAACGAGGTCTTCTGTAATGCGAGCTCGGAGCCAGCGGTCGAAACGTGTTGGAAGAGTAGAACCGGCCATGGGATCGGCTACCGTTTGTGTTTCTCCTCTTCGGGTGATGAAGCAAGCAGCAGGGTCTGGGGCCCTTGAGACAGGGGTTAGCAAAGAGCGTAGAGAAACCTTCCGAATGCAGCCTGGGGGCACAGGAGAAGCAGAAAAGGCGGGAGGCGTGCAACCAACAGCGGGCAATTCTGCTGCACCCCATCTTTTTGAGGGATATGATCCAACTCCCATGAGAAACGACACTGACGAAGTGACCCATGACTTAGCTTTTGCCGTGAGGAAGATCCCCCATTAGGGTTAGCCGTTCTTTGTTTCCCTCATCCCGTTTGCCGCAGTGTGCCCCCCCACTTCAGCAGGGCTACATGCTGAAAGCTCTCCCTCTGCTGCCTCCCATATCCCTTCCATGCTGCTTCAGAGGACGGTGCCTTTCTCTGCTTGTTACCATTGCTGAAGGAAAGGCGTATTTATAGAGGTGGGGTGGGATGTCATTTTGCCAGGACAGCCGCGGGGTTTCCTGTCTGCGTATTGAAGAGGGGTAAGGGACATTGCGGGAGGTTACAAGCCTACACAGGTCCCCAGCTGCCTACGTTCACCCCCTGAGCACTGGCTGCAGGAAACACTCCTCTTAAACCCTTGGACCTATGTGTACATCTATTCTCTTATATGGGCCCCCACTTGGATAAATGAAACACCTTAAAGGCCAGACTGACCCATTTGGGAAGCAATGCAAAGCAAAACGAATCAAAACAACAAGACAGTCATTCTGGCCCTGTTGGTCAGGGCTGCCTCCCTATGGAAGAGATGCCCATGTGCCAAGTCATTCCTTTTTACCTGGTAGAAGCATCTTTGAAGCATCAAAGAGCGGGGATGGGGGTGGGGGGGGGGGGGGCATACATTTCTAGACAAACTTTCTCTTGTCTCCTGTATTGGCATCAACACCAATAACATATGAACTGCATGCATCCTTTAGAAAAAAACCCAAAGCCCACTATCTGCTCAAAGTGAAGAACTGTGCTGTCACTACTGAGAACTGCACTTAAATAAAAAGGACCAACAATTCAGGGGAGCACTTACCCACTTTCCTTCTGAACCCTACTGGGCCCTATCCCTTCATCACTACCAGCATAACCCAAACCTGTATTCCCAAGACAGATTAAATCATTCACAGCCAGGAATTTCTTTGCAGCATGGATCATCATGATTCTGCAGAAGCATATATCCACTATCTGGCCCCCAACGTAACCGCAGCAATTGGTCTTCCGTTTTTAAGGAGCTCCAACAGAACACTCAAAGGGAAAACGCCCCACCCACAGCAGACACAACCGCGTCGAGCCGCAACCTTCTAAATGGCATGCCGCTTGGCCCCCAGCAAAACAGCGAAACCAGCCATTAGTAAAGGACCCACGTTACTCACCAGGTTGGAGTTTGTGGCGTTGGAGTCATCTTCGGGGAAGGGGATGTAGATAGCTAAGGCCACGCAGTTTGCAAAAATAGTCAGCAAAATGATGATCTCAAAGGGTCTGGGAGGCACCAAGTCAAGGAAGGAACAGACGGAGAACATCAAGCCAGAACACCCTGTCAGACACTTCCTAACAATGCTATGTAAAACATCTGCTGCACACAGAAGACCCAGCCAAGACCAGGCCTAATATGTCCATGGAGTATACAGCATGGTCGCGTGGCTGGCCGGAAGCAGGGAATGTGGGGGAAGCCATCCTGGGGATCAGTGTTTCTTTATTTGAACTCAATGTTTGAAGGTCCTGGCCCCATCACATTAACCTCCAAGCTTCACCCCAACCTTCTCCATGGGGTTAAGCACAAGAATGACACCAGAACAACTCCTTCTGTCATGGCTAGTTTGAGACAACTGTCCCTGGTTTTCCATTGTGGATGAGAATCTTCAGACCACCTGAGCCCCCGCTCCGTGCTTTTTGAGGTCTTTCGAGATTTAAAAACAGAAACACACCTTGTTGTCATGTTGGGGGTTGTGTTTGCCATCACGTTTGCTCGTCTGTCTTGGAGGATAAGAAGAAGCTCCACTTTCCAGAGCTAATTTCAAGTTTGTGACTCATTCCCTGGTTCCCCCTTTCTACAATGACACTGGGTTCCAGGAGTTGGGGCCATAATACTTGTTTCCATGCCCATGTTCAAAAACCTGAGGCTGCAGGATCCCTTCTGCTCAGTGGAGGTTCCGAGTGTCTGTTTGGGTCCGTCATGGCTGAGCCTTAGCTAACAATCCCGCTCAGCTAACAATTCACAACAGTTTCAGATCAGGGCAGCTAAATAAACAGGCCTATGAATGAAATGAAATCAGATTCTGTGACGTCTTTCTGTTTGCTCTCCGTGGTAACTCTCACAGGTGCAGGAGTGTAGCATTCACTACTGTAAACAATCATCTAGGGGTAAAAATGCACCTTTTAAAAAAATAATCTAAACTAATCTAACATTTGCCATTTTGCAGCAGCCATTAATGTAATGATCAAATATCATGTTCACACTAATGTCATTCTGCATAAATATGGCAAAGAGGTGGCTCTTCTTTCCGGGTTGGGTGGCACTGTCTCCAAAACAAGATGGTTACTGTTTGAAAGCCACACATATCTTCCTGCAAATGGCTAGGGGCAGGTGCCAGGGAGGACGACCAGGTGGCTTGAGAGGTGGGTCTCCTAGATGTGAAGCCCACAGGGGCCATGTTGGGTTTATCTGCTCGGAGACAGTGCCCGACAGCGGAATCAGCCGACGGAGGACCGCGGAGCGCTCCAGTGGACCCATCTGACCTGTTGAAGCTTGTTGGCATGGCAACACTGACAAGGAGGAGAGGAGCTGTGAAGTGGGGGCCGTCTCTCTGAAGGCTGAACTATTCGAGCAGGGTGGGGAGGTGGCTTTACAGGTGGAGAACATCGACGTGGCACCCAAAAATAACTGTCACATGACATTGGAGAGGGGGGACAAACAGTCACCCTCAGAAAACAGCAGCAATGGAGTATGGGATTTTTCCACAGTGATCGATGCTTCCTAAGCCTAATTCTCCCAGTTAACCATTCAATCTGATACCTGATTTCCCAGACGGCTATTTTTCACTGTACATCTTTGTTGGCGCCGTGATGTAATTGGGTAATCATAAAGGTCAGAGGTTGAATGGTCAAATGGGGCCATAATGTCCAATCAATCGTGATGGTCTCCACTGGCCCCTTGGGGGAGGGGGCAGGCTTCTGAGAGCCACCGGTCTTCCATCAGAGGTGACGTAAGTGCCGTTACCGACAGTGTCACACATCCTCCACTCCTTCCATCCATCCACTCCGACACACGCATAAAAATAGTGCTTAAAAATATTGTTGCCTTCAACAGAAATGAATATCAATTTTAGAACAGGGGTGCGGTGGGTGTGTGTGTGTGGGGGGGGGGGGGGCTACGGCAAGCAGACGGGCTGTCCCCAATCTTGTTGATGCAAAGGGAGGGGGCATAATCTCGGCGTGCTTCACACAGGGTATCTGCTGCTTTGTGACTCATCCCCCCCCCAACTAGACGCCTTCCCTCTCTGTACTTCTGATTCACCTCCCCCTCCCAGCTCACACATGCTGGGCACGCCGCACACGAGCCAGACAGATCCAGCAGTGGATAGCGATGACGCAGGCCCCCCCCCCCAACACTGACACCTCGATGAGCCAATGAGGGACACGACAGCCGCTTCGTGGCTTTTTCCCACGGCTTCTAATTTGATTCATTTTTTAAATAACCCTCGTTCGCCTGCGATTCTGGTCGTACATCTAGCCATGCTTGAGGGAAGTGCTCAAAAAAGCGAAGAGAAAGTCTCACTAAGTAAACACTTCCATTTCCGAGCTCTATCCGGCTGGCTGTGGCGGCGTCTCCGTGGCGACAGCGATTAGCGAGTCCCTCAAATAAAGATGACATGTCACTGAACCGAGACGGGCTCCCGAGAGAGCCACGCATGGACCTGAATTCGGGCTAAGAGATGCTCACAATCCCCATCAGGCTGTGACCCAGAACCCCCTGGATCCCGCAAAGAGAACGCCCTACATACCAAGTCTTCCAGCAGCATATCAGACTGTCGAACTCTGGTCAATATTCATGGTTCATATTCACATGGCTGTTCAATGTATTAGTTCTACAATTTGCACATTATATATTAAAACAATAACATATATCGCCATTTCCTGCTTACTTCCTCTTACATTATTCTCTAGTCTAGTTTCATTGTTTTAGCTGCACTCTTTCATTGCTGCTGCTGTGGGACTTTGCACACAAGTTTTTCCACTTGCTTTTGCTAACCAGCTTTCAACTTACGCGACAAATGAAGTGAAGTGATTTGAATGGAAGAGTTTCTGAAAGGAATGCACAGACACGGCAGCCTGTTGGTAGACACGCTCCCCCACCCTCACCGGTAAAGGATACTTCCACTCCACGATGCTGATGCAGGCGCGTCGGATGGGGTTCTTGAGGGTGAGGCAGAGCAGGGCACGTGGGGGCCGGGTCACGGCCGTGCTGGCCTGCTTCTTGGGTTTGCTGTAGTGCTGCCGCTTGCGCTGGGTGGAGCTGGCCGTGGAGATGGGGGCGCTGGCATTGCCCATCAGCTTGGCCTGCCGCGCGGCATCGATGGCCGCCTGCCAGGAGAGCGCCGCTCCAGGCGTGGCGATGTGCTCCGGGGCCAGTCCCACCACCGCATGGTCGCGGTCGTTTAGGCTGGGCGGGGCCGCGAGGGAGGGGCTCGAGTAGTTGGAGCCTGTGGGAGGACAGATAGCGTCACGCAGTGGTAAACTACCCCCCCCCCATACATACTCAGCAGTTTGTTCTGCCTTTCCTTCCTAAAATCATTTGAATTGGGAAATATTTTCTTTGGCTAAATAAATCAAGAATGTGTATATAAACTTAACATGGATCAGGCCCCCTGGATTGTGGTAAAATAATGACACTGGATACATCCATCCATCTTCCAACTGCTTATCCAGTGCAGGGATGCAGGGACATGCACAAACATAAACCCCAAAGTCAACGACCAAGACCAACCAAAAAAAGACACAATGCCTGTCACTCAGCGCAGAGAGAAACAAACCGACCTCAATTAACAGATCCCTGGCAACAATGCTTGAGTGATATGTAGCATCTCCCAAAGACCCCCCCCCCCCCTGAGAAGCCTGAGCTCAGAGTCAAGGATGCTGTGTTAGCCACCTTCAGGAGCGACCCAATCATAAGCCTTGTCTCAGAGCCAATGAGTAGACAGTCATGCAAAAACCCTGTTATTTCCTCAACAGTTGGTGCAAGGGCCATAGCAGCTTGTAGAGCAGCACTGCGAATCTCCTCCTAATTGTCAATGTGTACATGCCTCGGCGGTGTACATACTGTAATATAAAAGAAAGGAATACATTTGCATAACATTGGCAGAGAGGCGCTCTAATCGCCAGGAACACGGCCAACTCGTTTGATTATTTCCGAAAGCATATACGATGATGCACCCACTGCGTGACATTCTTCTCACCTGCTTACTCAGCCCATCTTTATTTACCCACAAATTCGACCTCCAAATGGAAATAACCTGGACTTTTTTGACCAGAGAGAGCCGCGCGTCAGCTTCCGCAATTAGCGGCACATAGTTGACCGTTAAAGATCGGACCGGTCAGATTTACCTAACGTGCCTCTGCTGTGCTATTATGTGTGACTCTGCTACGAAACCACTGGAAGCCATTCAGCTATTTCTGACAGTACTGTCACAGAGAAAGAGAGAGAGAGTACAGTAGTGGTTCAGACCTCTACGAAACAACTTCTCCTACAAGTAAATCCAGACTCTCACCAATGCTCAGTGGGTGACAACCCAGCACACCAGAAGGACTCGGCAGGCTACTCTGGAGTCCCTAGGATCTCCCAAATCTGCTCCTAGATCGCAGGAATTCGGCAGTGGCACCCCCAGCAGTTTTGCCTAATAACTGCAGTGCTGATTCGAATGTGACGGATGGGTTCATCTGAACCCGGTCCTCAGAGGTGATGCAGAACTCCGATTTCTTCACAGGCAAAAACTTTTGGTCAATCTTTTACATTCAATTACGTCTCTGTCCTCCCACAGACACCACAGTTACACTTGCGCAGGTCTCCCTGCTGAAAACAAACGCACACTGAGCAGCTGTGTGCCCTGCCTGCGAAAATGCAGTCTCATTGCTCAGTAATTAGGCACTTAGAGATTTTATACACACACACACACATATATATATAATTAAAACAAAAATATGCTATGTATTATTTAATTATATATATGATATATTTTATATGCATATAATTAAGACAAAGATGCTTTATTTTATCATCCTCTATAACTGGTTCCAGTCTAAGAAACCCCTAAATTAGCTTTAATGTTGTTTTCCTTGTATAACAGCAAATGCTCTCTAGAGGATCTGATACCACTTTTGGTTTCACTTTTATCCCAAATGCAGCACTACCCCTAAATTATTCTTTGCTTGACGTATTCCACCACAAACATAGACTAGAATAAGGAATGTGAGAAAATTATACTATGCAAAAGGTTATGGACGGGGAATTACAGTAGATCAAAACAAAGCAAAGAGATGTACTGTCGTAAATAATATTCACCGTTTAACAAGGAGTTAACAAGTAGCTGCCTGATGTATGATTGATGCTGCATATTAGTGGTATAATGGTTCTGAAACCAAGGTTGAAACCATAATACAAACATTCTTGATCTCGTGCAGCAGTTCTGGAAGACAGAACCGCGATACTCGCCCCTGCCAGAACCCCAACCACAACCCACTGCCAGGTGCACAATGTTGAACACTCAATTACATGACTAATGTTCCAAAAATTATTTTATATTTTATAATTAACTCAAACCATGTAACTATAAATCAATTTAAAGTTAGGGCATGCTGTTTCATTTGTAAAATTTGCACATTATACCTGTTTTATTGTCGTCAAACTGTGTGTCATGTGACTATTTTTGTCCAATAATGATCACACCAGCGGTAAACGCTAGGCTAGTTTCACCAGCTCAAGATGGATAATAACCTTGAGACCGCATATGCATGTCAGCAATATGGGAACATTTTGATTATATAGTACAGTAAATCATTTTTAAACAATTATTTTTTAAAACAAATTGTTTTTATTTTTTAGGTAGTCATTTTATGTGAAGTAAATCTAACATGTTCTTTAGTGTTATTCTGTTTACTGTTCCAAAAAACCTCACTGTTCACAGTGACGTATTACTACTTAAACTATACCCATTTTGTCATTAATTAGTACATTTCTGGAATCTGTTCACATTAAAAATGGTAGGACACAAGACGGAAATGAATCAGAGAGTGTGACTTACACCGGAAGAAAATCAAACAGTGGATCTAAATAAGGGCATCACCTTAACGCAAAAATGAATCAAACCTGACGTAAAACTGCCCATCTCTTAGGGGCAGAGAAAGGCAATCAGTACACTCATAAGAAAAAAGGGCCACAGACCATCTAGGACAAAGCTGTTTGGGTCTTTAACTGCTAAGCAATCTCTGCGTGGCAAATGCCACACACATCAAACAGGACTCTTCACAAAAAGGCCAGTACAAAAGCCCAGGTCTTAAAACATTTATGCATGCATCATTGGTGAGAGCTCTCCTTGGAATGGGAGGAGATTATTGTCCAACGGCAGATCCATTAAGTGACAGCGGCCTCTTAACTAATTTTAATGGGTGGCGAACTCACTATAACAGGCCCGGTGATCTGGAATTTCACAGCGACGGTTTATTTCCTCGTAAGGTCTACCATGCAGGCACACAGCACGGCTGGGAGTTTCACATACGCAGCTCTCACCACCGTGAGAAATCACATAACTGCACCAGGTTTAGGTCCAGGATCTGGGCAACAGTAACCAAGAGGTGGGTGATGCTGGCTGAATTTGCTGCCACCTCACGGACACATATGACCAACCAGACAAGTCCTTCCAGAGAGAGGCCTTTGCAGACCGAGGTTTATAGAGAGTCAGCTGCTGTGGACTCTCTTGCCCTTATATCAATCTATGCATAGACCTCAGTCACCGGTGTGGTATTGGGGAAACAGCCTTTTTGTTAGCAGCATGTTGTTACGTATCGTCTCATTTCCTTCACCAGAGCAGGTCACTGCATCTACAGGGTCAAAGGTTCAACAGAGCATTCATCCACTCCCAGTTAGACCATCCACAGCAGACAGCAGCTTGGGCGGTGTTAAAGGATACCACAGTACCTTGAAATCTTAGTGTCAAGATTTCTGTGGGGAGAGCGGTGGCTCAGGGGGAAACCTACCCCCCCCCTCACAAATTGTATTGCCAAGTTTGCAAAATACCGGA
The DNA here is from genome assembly GCA_026784285.1 of Stomatorhinus walkeri. NCBI lineage: Eukaryota > Metazoa > Chordata > Actinopteri > Osteoglossiformes > Mormyridae > Stomatorhinus > Stomatorhinus walkeri. The sequence continues at coordinate 23,358,852 of JAODUD010000062.1, forward strand.
ATAGCACTACTTTTGAAAATGCTGTCAAAACACTGGATGCCATGATATAATGTAGGAACGGTATGGTAGTATGAAAAAAATCAGATGCTGTCCAAACCTCCTTTTATGCCACTGGATACTTTTTACGGAGAGAGGAGGCACAGACACAGCCCTTCTGACATCTGGTGGATCTTCCACAGCGACCATCAGCCGTAATGCAGGTCAGCCGCTGCTTCCTGATGGAAAGGCAGCTGGAGGAAGCCGCTCCGGGGCTCACCTGTGACCCTCAGAGAAGCTGGCTGCCGGCCCACCCACAGACGTGACATTCACTTCCCAGGAGAAAAGCCAGCATTTGAGTGAATGTGCGAGTCACTAACAAAGAGGTGGGGGGGGGGGGGGTAGTTTAGCTGCTTATCAGACACTTTGCATGCAAGCCTTCAACGGCATCTTATCACTTTACTCAGGCTGCGGTGGGAGTGTACTGGGAGGCCGTTAGCAGAGCACTGGGGCCTTCCTGTTTCCACACCGCCCTTGCCTTCTGACTGCTTTGTGATGATTTATTGCCATATAAATTGACACAGCATAATGCTGCAACAGACTGTAATTGTAATTGTAATTGTTACTGACTGTAATTGCTGTGGTTTCTCGTTGCTACTACGTCTTCTGTTAAAAACTCTAGAGTAATAATTGTAAGAAGGAAGCTAATCCAAAAGTAATTGCACTGGAATGAATGGACCCCCAGAATCTCATTTCTACAGCACTGGCCATAAACTGGAATCAGACCTACAGGGGGACATCAGGGGGACCTTGAGTGGCTCAACAGGTTATGGGATCTGTGCCCATATCCAGAAGGTCTTGGGTTCATATCCCATGGGTAGCTGAAATATTGTTTTGATCTTGTGAGCTTGAGCAAGGTGCTTAATCACAACTGCTCCAGGGATGCTGGTTGTTCCAGACTCAGATCCTCATTTGCACATCTCTTTCTGCTAAGGAAAACAAATGTAGTTCACCCTTAACCAAAAGCCTGAGAATGGGTGTAAGAATCACTCGACTACTGAGATGTCCCTGACGAGATCGATCACAAAGCTAGACAGCAATCTGACAAAGAGGATGACAAGCAGCAACAGCAAGAAGCAAGATGTGTGAACCATCCTGTGTCAGATCCCCCTGCCAGTGGATGCGGAGAAGAGCAAATGAGCTGACCGGCACCTGCCGGACACAGCAGCGCCCCCAGGTGGTGAACTGCAAGGAGCCCTTGGACTGGCTAGACTGGCTGCAATCTTCACAGGTGCCAACTCCAGCAGGTCAGAGATGAATTAATTGAATCTATTATTTCCAAGCAGTAGGAAGCTATTCCCTTCCAGAAGTTCAAGCCACATCTTCATTCCGATTACACAGCATAGATCCATAGAGACCTGCTACTGGCCAAACAACATCTATTTGCCTTCCTGCTGAGGAACCTTTATGTAAACCAAGGACAATATGATACATGTTATTCAGCTTCCTTAAGATTATATGGCTTATTTGATAATACAAATTATATCTAGTTCACATTGTTTGTCAATCACAGCATTACATTATATATCATGGATACGAGACGCGTATTTTTACAGCAGCTTCTGAGATCACCCGCTGATCAGGGGGCATTTGGCTCTTCCTGCAGTCAAAGCTCTCTCAGCTCGTGCACATATCGAGCACAGATGCAGACTCATTCGAGCAAATCTTGAATGTCCCTCTCAGAAGAGCGCCATCAGATGCGTAACCTGATATTAACAGTTTAAATGTATGATTCATTCCCAGTCGAACAAGGCCAGGAGCCCTCGAAAGGCAAAACAGATTGTAGTAGAAAACAACCACTCAAAAAGCAAAAAAGCCCAAGGCGCTCTACTCTACAGCACCCAGGTGTGACGTAGGGGAAAATAAAAAACGTTAAGTGAGGGGGCCACATGATGGCATTCAAAAAGCTGGCCAAGTGCCACCGTCACACCCCAGCAAGCACAGGCAGGATCCCTAGTCAATTCAGAAAACGCAGGTCTTCTCCATGCAGCGGCTGATGTTCCATCGCTTAGCATGGCGACGCAGAGGTCCAGGGCCCTGCGCTGGTGGCCGCGGCTTTGCTCCTTCACCGGTGCATTTATCTAAAGCGGCTTGCAGCTTTACCCGTCCATACAGCTGGAGCGAGGTAAGGACCTCACCTCGGAAGCAAAACCGCAGAGTCACCTTCAGGTTCCAGATTTAACAGCGCTTAATCACCGTGTCCCCTGCTACAAGGGTAAGCAATGCTGCTGGTCAGGTAGCAAATTCACCGAAACAACAGGAATTTATCTTGATTTGCATTCTGCTCTACATCAAGCTTTAATTGATTAAATTAACGTGGAAATTCATACAGAACATGGCCAACGCCTGTTGTTCCAGGTGAAATTCTGTTTTTAACTGTTTGCAGCCCAGAGGAATTTTACTGTTTGGGACAGAAGAAAGGAACTTCCCTCAGTGGCACACAGACTGATGTTCTGCCCAATTCTAAAGAACAAAATTAGCTTGGAGAGAAAGAGAGAAAAAAAGGAGGAGAAGCACCACATTATATATACACACATACTGTATAAATGCCCAGATTCAGTACAGTAAAAGGAGTGCTTGAATCTTTCTTGTTGAACAGTTGTGAACCATCATGACTGTAAATACCACAGCATGTTCATGAGAGTGTAATTCCTGCTCACTACATGTCTGTCAATATACACGCATCGATACTGACTCCGCAGAAGGAGCAAAATATTTATAACTGTTTAATGGGAGGTATTCCTTGATTACAATATTTCACAATATTTACGGAGAATTAAATGTCCAAGTTCTCCCTAAAAATATGTGTTGCACAATGAATTACACCGTTATCCTGTCTGTGGCTGACTTTTTAAGTTTTTATTTTAAACAGACACACATACCATTCTGAGCAAAGTCAAGGAAATTATTTACAACAATTTCACAATAACTGCTTTTGAGCATAAAGCCTTTATAAACAGCAAGGGGAAAGCACAGCTACCTAGAAATATCAATCTAATTCAGAATGTTGTGGATTATTGACAGCGTTTATCGAACTGACACCAGGGGAAACTTAAAAATGCCTGAATCCTGGAAATATCTGAAGTGATTAAAGCAAGGACCCATTCTGACATTTTAAAGCCTTACTGAGATCCTGGGAATATCTACAAAGTGTGATGTGAATCGTCACCCCGTGGCTTTGCGTGTGTAGCCCAAGTGAATGTAGCACTGAATGAGGTTCGATTTTTAGGGCGCTTGTGTACATATGTTGAGTGGGCGGCGGTCCATTTGAGGTGCCATCGCCGCCGCCATGCCATCTGCTAATCAGAACAGAGCCTCTCCAAGCCCCTCCCCTCTGAGCCAATTGTGTGGCACAGCCTGGGCTCTCTCAGCCAATCCCAGTCCAGGGGTGGCCAGAACTGTGTCAAGCTCACAGGTACTGTGAGACCTTTGTGGTAGAACAGAGACACATGTACAAGGTTAGCCAGTGCACCCAGGGAGATTTTGATCAAGACAAGTCACGTGTTGGGGCATGCTCTCAGCCACAGTAAACACTTACAGAATGCTACACTGATTTTTTTTTTTATCCCTCAAATTTACTGTAAACACCCAAAGAAGGAGAGAGAGAGAGAGCTGAATACTTCTACTTATGGTAATAACATTGCACTGAGATTTGGTAATAGTATTTTAATCTTCTGGGTATGATTTGCATCCATAGAACAGCAAAGCTGACCATTGCAGAAACAAAAAAAAAGATCAGAGCCTCAAATATAAGATTATAGGGTGATATGTAAACACAGCCCGATAGGGGTTATTTGCTGCCAGCAGAGGGCTTGTCAGTTAAAGGGTTGAGCTCCTAACAGAGAGGCGGCTGACTCAGGTCTCTGGAGGTTGGCTTAAAGTCTGCATCCTAGAGCAAACTAATTAACCTGAATTTCTTCAGTAAAAATATCAAGTAGCATGAATGTTAAAAAAAAACAACTTATGTGCTGCTCAGCAACTAAATCATAAAGGGCTCCACGGCATGTCCTGAACGTCCGGGCCTGACCAGGATTTGCAATCAACTGCTATGCATTTGATTGCACACGGACCCTGAAGGGGATTGGGTGAGAGACTGTCGACCATGCTGTCGCCCAGCGAGGCGTAGCGAATCGCATTTCGGCGCCACCTGCCCCTGCGATACGCACTCGAAGTTGTAACCCGGCCCACATCTGAGAGTAAGCGCCTTATCTGAGCAGGCCGCACCCCCTCCCAGCTGGGTCACTGCCCCACATGCGGCTGTGTGTGATGAAACTGGTGAGTTAGCCTTTAGTCCAGGTCTCCCTCAAGGGGGAATCAGGTCTCTCTGCCTCTCTCGCTCTTAAGCAGCAGCGCACGTCCTGAAACGCCGCTGCCGTAGCTCCTCGAGATCAGGCCGCGAACCGCCCTCGGGCCGTCCCTCACCCCCGCCTCCGCCCAGTGGCGTGTGGTGGAAACGAGCCATGCAGTGAGCCCATTGGCCATGAGGGAGGGGGGTATCAGCTCGAGCCGTGCGTGCAGAGCCGGATGACTCAGTTGGCAGCCAAGAAACACAAACACATATTCACATTAAGTGTACACACACAGGAGAAGAAAAATGTAAGCATGCTCTAACCTAGTAAAACAGCTACCTTTACAGCTACTGAGCAAAGATTCGCTGGTGCTAACCATAGAATGGCTCAGCTAATTAATGAAAACGCAATAATATCCTATTCATTTAATCGATTTCATTGCTTCGATAATTTAACACGGACATTTCCATCACTGTCTTCACTAAATGTATGCAGCCTCTTGCTCCTTCAGTGGGCTGAGGGCGTCTGGCTGAGCTAAGCCTCCGCTGCTAAGATGCGTATCCTCCTACTCCGCTAACCCCCGAGGGAGAAAGAGCCAAGTTTCCTGGCTGGCGATGCTACACTAACTGCACGTGCACGTGTGATGTCTTCTGGCCGGCCAGCCGGGTGCAGCTAGCATCTACCTGGGAGATCGGAATAATCAGATGGGAGATTAGAGGTCTGAGCTGACCAGCTTGGCTCTGGGGGAAATTCTGCGTGAATCACACCTGATTGGCATTTGCATCTGAGCTTAAGGCAGTCTGTGGGAGTGTTCGAAGGACCACGGATTCAAATTTTTAATTGGAAAGTTTAAAAACATTTAATGACTAGGGTTGCTCCTGATTTTTGTATAAGTTCCTCTATCGAAGCAGGGTGGTGGATGAGGGACAACTATGAGGGGTGGAGTGCCGGCTAGGCTTGAGTGGTCTTTTACTACAGTATATTTGCCAGTTTGGATATACCACGGTATTTTCATATGGGGGGGGTCGAGTGCCAGCAGTAAAATTTGCCTACCAGTACAATTTGGCTAGCAGTAAAATATGGAAACTGTGCCACTAAATTTTGCCACCACATCATTCAGGAGTGTCGGGGGGGGGGGGGCTGCTGTCAATTAGTGGCAGACTCCAGGACCTTGTATGTCTGCATTGGCTCAATATTAGTAGCATTATTAGCACCAGTAACCATTGGTTACTCATAAGCATTAATGACCAGCCAGCACTACTAATGTTACTAATGCTTGTAAGGAAATCCAAGAGGAAGCCTGCTTGCTTCAGCGATTTGTTTTTTGAGTCTCAGGTCTTATCTTCTTCCATCTCTGCCCATGACTATGGCTGCAATGAAATGAGTTACAGGAAAATTCTCCTTCCTCCAAACATCTCAACATCCATTATCATGTTCCCAAACAGCTTCTGTGTAAATATTTACTTGGAATGCCACCACGTCTGCCATCATGTTACTGCTATTTTAAGTAGCTTTTGGGTCTGCCGGGCAAACTCCACGCATGGGCTCCGTATAAAATCCGGATCGGCCTGCACGAAGCAGAGATATGGGCAGTTACACCTGCAGAGGGCGTCGAGACCCGTGAGAGACGGGAGGAGCTGCCGTCTCACTGCCGCGTTGAGGACCCGAACTTTAATTGCTGGCCATTAAAACTTGAGCCATGTGCAGCAACATCATCTTCCTTCTGGAGAAGTGTTTAACTCATCTTTCGCCCATTTATACGATCGGATGTGTCTCTGGAGAAGTTCACATCAGGGATCCTGCCCAGGGATGTAGCAGTGGGTTCCTAGCTGAGATTTACAGCCAAGCAGCTTCTGCCTGCACATGTGTCCAGGGTTGCCAGTAAAATCTTTTGCCCCTCCTCTCAGCCGGGCCCGTACCCCCACTGCTGTGACCTTGCTCACACCTGGCAACTTTTTTCACTTCGGAATAACCGAATTCACAGATAATTCCCAACGTAGTTATTTAATGATCTCATTCAGAATTAAAAGATGCTAACGCTAACCTCTGCCCTGCTGTTTAAGCACAGCACTGGGTCGCTAATGCATCAAACAGTGCCATGATTTGGACGGCGCTTAACAGAAACCATTCCAGGTTATTATGAAATCCCAAAGTCTAGATGCAAGGGTCGTAGCACGAAGCGGTGAAATATGTCTCGTGGACGCGACCGGCACAGATACGGCTGGAACTCAGGGCATCGCCACTCCGCACAGCTATGCCCGGCAGATGACAGTCCCCAACGCCGATGATTAGAGTGCATTACACAGTGGGAACATGACGGATGCCTTTCGGAAACGGCTGTACTAAATGCCTCAAGTCTCAGCACTCCAATAAACAAACCAAACTCCATACTGTGACAGATGAGAAATGCGTGATCAGAGGGGCCGGCAAAGGCTGGATCCGCCTGTTTTCGGAGGAGGAAACTACAAAGATGACATTCCCTGTCATAGCGACAGTCAAGCCACTACTGGCTCTTGGGGCCACCTCCCTGCACCCCCCCCCACAACCTTTTTAATTATTAAATTTAATCAAGTCTGAAACACCAAGCGTAATCCTTTCTGCATTTGACCACCTCTATATTTACAGTACCAGGCTAATCACCCTATTTCTTTTAACATGTCACATTTCATATAATCAAATCCAACACATTTATTTTTTAATACAAAGCCTAGTAACTCTGCAAATTATTTGTTGAACTTATCTCTATTAGTCCATATATTTGCAATAATTCGGTAACATTTTTTTAAGTAGCCCTTATGCACATAAAATAATCCACATTTATGCAAAGGACTTACTGCTTTAATCAATTAATTAATGAGTGAATAGCATTGTCAAGAGGGGCGTGGGAACCCATAGGGTGGGAGGAGAATACCCCCCAATTTTTAATTTGGATTTATTCGCCCTCCCCCCAACGAAAGACCTTTGTTCTCCCAATATCAAACTCTCTCCTATGCCATTGACTGTCATCTTGGATTATACTGAGGATTACAGATGAAGATTACAAACTTCCTACTAATCCATTATCTGAGTGAGGAAGTCTTCTGAAAAACTCCACCAATGCAAACTGATGTGATTACACATCCACATTATCATCCGTCCGTCCATCCATCCATCCATCCATGCAAAACACTTTTCCAAAACATGTTTACAGTACATCTACATAAAAAGGCAGTTAAAATCCTTGACTTGTCAGATGTCTACAAGTTGACAGCGTCGGGCATGGGTGATTCCTGTTGCATCCTTATGCGCCACCATTAATAACAGTTAATATTTAAAGTCGTTCAAATTCAGAAGAAATGTTAAAAGTACAGAAGCGGAACACAGCTGCAATACTTTAGCCCTCTTGTACAGACTGATGTTTAAGATTAAAACTGGTGGCGCAGTGGTTAGCAAGGTCGCCTCACACCTCTGGCACCGCATTCAATTCTCCACCGTGTGTGGAATTATCAGGTTCCCCTCATGTTGTCGTGGGGTTTCTTCCGGGTTCTCCGGTTCCACCCCACACATTCCAAAAGCACACTGAGGCTGACTGGACCCTAGAATAAGTGGTTACAGAAAATGGATGGATGGATTAAAGCTACGGGCCAAGTTGCATCTGAAGTTGCCAACTGTAATGTCACAAAATCGTAACTTGTTATTAATAAGCACACAAGATGTGTCCATGTGCTCAGGGGACACGGCGCAATTAGTGGCAGGACACACGGAGTTCATGGTCACATGGGTTAGCGCTTGACTGCGGGCTGCCCTCTACACAGCATCCCAGATACCTGGGACGCCATCCAGGCCCAGCTCTCTGTTCCTTCTCAATGCCCGCAGCTTCAGTGACATCTTTTGGAATAAGAGCTAAACAGAGCTCCAGCAGCATCCATCTCACCCTTGCCTCCTGCCTTCAGCAGCCAACCAGGACTTTTTAGTCCAACGTGGTCAGCCTCCAGGCTTGGTGCTCGTGTACCTCTCACCCTCCCATAAACACCTGAGCTTCTCGGAGACCCCGCCCTGGACTTCCAGAACTCCAAGACCAGCCTGGACATCCAGAATTTCCCCACAGACTCCCACTGTTGTAGGAACTGCACAAATGATTCTTGAAGCTCTTATCAAAGATGAAGTGAGTGTGTTCAACACTAAGGGACAGGGGAGGAGTTCAACTTAGTTCATGCTTAGCCATTTCAGAGCAGAATGGGCAGGTGCTGGGCAAAGGCGTCCCTCTCCCCATCTGACTCAACCGTCCGCAACTAAGTTTAGGTTCCCCCGGGAACCCAAACCTTCTTCAAGGTTCCTCATTTGCTTTTCTTTTTTTTTAAAGGCGTCGTGAAATAATTAATTGCTATAAGTGAAATTAATTACGTTAATTAGATCAGTGTTATTTTGGGCAGCTGAACAACTGATGTCCTGGAAGCAGAGGCAAGGTGTGTGTGAGAGTGTGACCCGTTCTCCACCGCTCTGCGGGGGCTGACCCCGGTGACCCCTTCTGGAAAATGAGGGGCGGGCCTCTGGCTTGCTCTGTGTATATGCATCTGGATGTTCGTGTACTTCCCTTGGAGTAAACTGGGGAAACGTATGAAGATCTGCAGCTCAGAACCACCCCTAAGGAAAAGGTGCATTAGCTGAAATGCGGGGGTTAAAATACAACAAACCATATTAAATTCTGTTGCTTTTGCATGTAGCTAAAAGTAAAGAATGTGCGGATGTCTGCCGGCTGTCAAATTTTGTCTAGTTTTCAAAGTGCCAACGAATTCTGTACATCAAAGTCAAAAGATATAGAGGGAAAAAAAGATCAAACATTTTAATTACATGTGTCATCGGAAGCTGGTGGGGAGAACATGAGTGATTTTTAAACCACCATTTAAAGTCCTACTATCCTGATTTCATTAAACAGTTTAAAAACAGCACTAATCAAATCAATTTACGAGTTGATACATTGTCTCTGACATCTAATGGAAAGATAATCATACAAAAACGGCACTGAAAAATATGCAAGCTTCATGTTGTGTTTAAACCTTGGCATCTATTTACAGCCAGAATATGGGGGCCTTTGTTCGGTCCCAGAAAAGGCCTTTGAAGCACACTGCAACCTGACAGAGCCACATGACGCATGTGCTGTGACAGGGGCAATGGCCCGGCTGCGGCTCATCCAGGCCCCAACACGAGGCCCCATGCAAGCACTGGGCGATCCTGAAGTACTGATATTTCCCAAATATCTCACTGATGATACCTTCTGATGTGGGGCAGATTGGTCATGTCTCGGCTGTAACCTAAGATGTGTCGGGAGGGAAGGGGGGCACTGTAATCTTTAATGGGGGGGGGGAGTAAATAAATATTTTCTTAATGCAGCCCCTTTAAGAGACATGCAGGCAACACAAAGATCCAAAGGGCTCAATGGCCAAGCCATGGGTCATGATAACTTCTGTTCCACGCTAATGGAGAGTCCACAGCCATGATGACTGCTGGGTTAGGATGCCCATAGTCACAATGACCACTCAGTGACAGTGTATGTGCAAAGGGCTTGTATATCTGTGGTGACCGTCGGCTACATGAGGGTACCATGCCACCGGAAGGGAAACGGTTACCAGAGCTCATGCGTTCTGCAGAAACATACCCCACTGAGATGAAAACCACACATGTGGCACACAGGTGTAGGGCAGAGCTGGATTTTCAGCCAAATCAAAGGGGAGTAAAGCGATCCCATCAGATGTGATGTGGCGAGGCCCACTGGTCCTTAACACATGATCCCTATTAAGACCGCATACAATACAGAACATTAGCCGCACTACTTAGGTTGCTGACCCAAGCCTGAAACCATATTCCAGTTCCGGTCCAAAGTGGAAACTTGGGGAAAGGCCGCCATACCCATCCATGGCCTGGACGTTCTCTATATATCTGGGAAGATTAAATCCATAAGAGTTAACAAGAGAGTTAACTGTCAGGATCTTAAAAGCTCATGCATTTCCGCCCCAACATTTTCTGCCAAATATGTTCCAAAAATGACAGTATCAGCACGCAGGCATTTAATCTCATTACATTTTAAAAGTATTTTCCTTTGGCAGAAAAGACTATCAGAAACCACTACACCTTTCAGAAATTTTATCAGAAAGTCAAAACAGCACATAATTTTGTATAATCGACGGGGAAAAAAACACCGTTTTGTCAATGCACGCATTGACTTTTTCTGTTGGTGCTGCATTTAATTGGCTTTGCATGAATTCCACTCCTAGTGATCATTTCAGTTAATTGTACAATTTGTATTTATGAAACCACACTACCCATTGTCTGTGATCACTGAAAAAACCTGCACATTTATAGCCTTACACAAGGAAAATTTCCCATTCATTTCAATTATAACTATGATTATATTGAAAATATTACATGACTCTTTCTCGTCATTAAAAGCTGAATACGAGCGAAGCATTTTAATGAGGCTGTAGCTTCAGAACGAAATGTTTGGTTTAACATTTTTAAAGTATGTGTTTAATCAAATTTAGTTTAAATATGAGATGTGCACATAAGATTCTTAATACATGCTTAGGTATATAGACAAATTAACTTCTGTACCAGCAGGGGTGAATGACAAAAGTGGAGTTCACCTTTCAGATTAAAAACCACAATGAGTCAACAATGAATATTTATGACTAAAGTCATTTGAACAGAGCTTCATAGGACTGGAAGAAATCCTCCTTACCAGTGACCGAGGTCCACAGAGGAGCAGTGGACCAGTACAGCCAGTGATCCTTTGGTTAAACAACAGCTACTGCTTCCAAAAGCAGGATGATGCTCTCATACCCTTTAGATGGCGAAAGGCCTGAGCTGATTCAGTAGGACTGTACTACCATATAAGCGAGAAAAGGGCCGGGCACTTTACATAAACTCATCTGCTTATGAGATTTAGGGCTGAAGAGACTTACTTACATCAAACTGGGTGCCATTATCTGCCCATAACAACTTCTGTACCTTGCGGTCTAACAGCAGCCCAAGCCACGCTAATGGAGAGGGTCAGGCTAATGCTGAGGGGACAGCATTAATATTTTAGTGGAGACTCTTAGCGATGTGCTGTTTGCCGAATTCCTGTGGGAGTTTGGCCGATTCTCCTCAGGACGCCGCGCTGAGACCAGGGCCGCCTCACGTCCACATCCGACCGATTGCAACCGATTTATGGTCAATGGGGACGGAGCTGATGTTTCATGGACACATGATGCCTTTTCCCCTGCACCCAAGCGCACAAACAAACCGCCACCTCACTGCAAAAACACCACAGCCCAAGCCAGCAAGGTACACTCACTGCTCTCACCACACACATTAAACTAAATTGCTTAAAATAAACTGCTTAAAAATATTACGAATACTCTATTCCTGAGTCTCTCCACAGACTTAGAAATGTATCTCTGGGCGAAAGGACAGCAGACAAGGAGCGGGGAACAGAGAGGTTTGTAGGGGAAACCTTCCGTGAGTTTTACTGGGTGCCGGCATGTTTTCTTCTGTCTCAGGCCTCACGGTGGCAGGCAGACCCCCCCCCATCTCGACACGCAGGATGGGAGCAGCCCAGACAGGGAATGAGTGACTCCCTGCCCCAGACTTTTAAGCAGAGAGCATCTGCTTGCAGCCCTGTGCCAACAAGCAGGCCTTATTATATGGGGCTGTATAAATTTATCACTCTTGTTGCTTACTCACGCAGTGCCCCACTTACTGTGCCCGTATTACCGTTTCTCGGTGCTCCAGCAACAGCCATCGCCGCTAAAACAAATGGAAGACGGGGAAGTCGCGCTAAGCTGTGGGCTATACATACCTCTCCAAATGCGATACCGCCGCTAGGCCGCTAGCATTCACCATTCCTTTTTGTGCACGCCGACGAGCCGTGGCGGTCCACCTCCCCAGCGGGTGACCTCCCCAGCGGGTGACCTCCCCAGCGCCATTCCCCGCCCCCACCTCCCATTCCCCTGCACCGCCGCTGCTGCATCCCTGCACATTCAGGTGCGCTCTGAAAATTAACGGGAAATTAGACTATTAATCTTGCTTTGATTAACTGGGTGCCCGCTCCCGTCTCATTATAACTACACACGCATTACTTGAAGTGGGTACTTCTTTAGAATGTATAAATACCTTACAGCCGTAATTATGGCTCATTCTGAGTGCTCTGACTATAGCTGAATAAGGCGTCTCTTTCTGTCTGGCTCTCCCACAATGCCTTTCATGCCCGGCCTGCACCCTCCCACAACCCCCAACCGGTTTCCCCACTACAAGACCCAAATCTAAGACAATATTCAGAATCCTTAAGACCCTGATGTACAGATTATTTCCAGACCTGGGGATTGCAGACAGGCTGCCTCCATTACCACAGCAGCCTGAATGTGATCTTCAGCATTGTCACCTATGTTCCTGGTGATGACAGCTGGGGTCCCCCCCCAACCCCGTGTGTCTGGGGGGGGGGGGGGGGTCAGGGGAGCTTTCCTGCTATCTGACACATCCACACGCTCATAAGCTGCTGCCACAGTAGATTTCCCCTTTTTTGCAGCTCATCAGATAACAGGCTGCTTGAGAAAGGGGTGAGCAAAACTAACAGAAAAGAGATGGGCAGCAGGTGGCGCAATGATTAAGGTTTCTCTTTATCAGTATGTTGTGCTTCTCTCCTCGCCAGAATGCCCATTTGTGTAAATGGGTGGGATGGACAAGCAACAAAACAAATAAAGATCAAGAAAATGACAACCTCACTATAACAAAGACAAATTAACTAAAGGTTATCGTTTTCTTTAAGCACTGATGGCCAGCCATTAAAATAAATACCCTAGGAGAGACAAAACCAGGAACAGACTGAAAGTCATAAAGTCATGTCTCATTAGACTCTTAAAAAACAAGATAAATAGTATGCAGACCATAAACTAAATTTTAAGTGGGGACAAATATTGTAAATACGTTTGTTTCTGGACTGTGTTCAATCTGATGAATCCAAGTATTTCAAAGATTTATTGATTCACGGTCCATTGATCCATTATGTGATGTGACTCTAATTTTAGAATAAGGTGGTACACAAATTTTATATCTTTTATTGTTAGAGGAGTAGGTCTCACAATGGATATGAGGAAGACCGCAGAAGAGACTCCAGGTGGTCGCTCCCGGCAACCGGCTCACTGGCAGATGGCAAACTAGCATCTAACAAGCGATAAGGCCATTAGCGCCACGCCTAATGGTCAAATTGCTTGCCTAACCATCGTAATGGCAGAGCAGGGGGGTTTATTGTGCTATGCTGGACGTTAGCTAAAATGCACTTTTCCTGAAGTCCACGTCATCATGCGGAAGGCCGGCAGCCGACAGGTGAGCAGGAGCAGTTCACCCGTGAGCGTTGATGACGTCTGTACTCTTTTTGCGACCATGGCGACGGTCTCCACAAACTTCATGTTGATGGCTGGTGAAGGGAATGAGGGGGATGGACTGCAATCGCTTCCAATAGCCACTGGCAAAGTCCCGCCTGGCAAAGGATGTATAGTAGGGGCACTATCGTGGGCATCGGCCCCTGGGACTTCGAGCCGGGAGCAGTTAGGGCAGCAGAATAATGGCAGCCACATGTGGAACGGACCGTACTGGAACATGGCCAGGTGGCGGGGTCACGCGAACGGCAGGGTGCGGCCAGGCTGGCGAGGTGAGAGGCGAGGCCGGTCCGCAGCGGCCCGCTTTCTGTGGTTCTGGCAAAGTGTCACGGCACGGCCTCCCTGCCACTGGGTGCCAGCTCAAGTAAACTGTTTGGATAAGGAGCATCTGTGGATTGTCTGTGGAAGACGCACTGTGGAGTCAGCATCTTGCCCCAGATCTTCACACAAAAAAAAAAACCAACAACCCACCAAGGAGCTGGGAGAGAAGCGCTGAGTGGGGCCGCCGGGACTCGGCCCTCTGCTATGATACGCGGTTCATCTGTGACTTGGTTTTATTTTTCTTGCTTTAATTTCACCTGAACTCTGACTTTCTTATGCACCCCACTAGCAGAATATGAAAGACAGAGAACCCCTCCCCCCTTATTTTTAAGGAAAGACACACCATCATCTGGATGACTCTTTCTAAACTCAGAGACTTAGATGTGCTCGTGTTGAGCCACTGATACCTGACATAGGAAGACAGAGACTCAGATGTAGACCTGTATGCACTCTGATTTATGTAGTGGACATATGCATTCATTCTCCATTCTGATCGATTGAATGAGGCCACGTTTTATTCCACCACATGCAAGTGCAGGGTTAGACCATCTGCTCAAGGTTAAAATCTGAGAAAAGAAGCATTTCTTCTTCTGAGGTCCATACAGGAGACTGAAGGACACAGAATGAAATCCTACAACTGCAATGCAGCCTCTAGAGGCACTGTTCCTAGCAGTGAATTGTGGGAATTATGGGTAGGCAAGCCCAGATAAACAGTACTGCACATGAAGAGATCTTCCTAACCAGAAATGTAGCATGTCTGTAAACAATTTCAAAGCAAAACATACCGACTCTTAGATGGCCAGAGCAACTAGAGAAACCTCACTGTGAATAAGTAGTGGATCATGGAAATGCTGATTGTGGGAATGCTCTTCAGTTGTGTCAGCCATGATATCTGACATTGGCAAGGACAGCAGTACCTCCTCTATCATTTCTCATGACATCCGTCACTTGGTTAAAATTCAGGGGACCAGCAGTTTAATAAAGGGCAATCTATTAATATACCCTCAACTGCAGTTTTCAGCGATAAATAAATAAATGTCACGCAGAGCATCTGTTCCACCTAGCTCCCAAACCTCAGCAGAGTAAGAATTCGATGTTTTTACAGCAAAATAATTCAGCAGAAATATAGCGAAATGAGGAGTGGATGGGGGACATGTTGGGTTAGCCTTTGCGATGCTCAGCGTACAGTTGACTCTGCAGTGTTTAACTGATCTCTCTGCAATAATTACGGTGAATGTAAAACTGTCATAATATTGATAAAGAAAAATTGCCCTAAGCTTCTAGCGCTGTTGTCAAGAGAATCTGAACTCCTGAAGACCCAAGGAAGAGTAACACATAATGATGGTGCATGGGGTATTTCCTAAATTAACTTTGTTGGCAGATCAGGCCTCAAATACCACCTTGACACATCCCAGGCCAATGGGTGCACGGGAGAATTTGATTGGACTTGGCCCACAAGTCACTGGGTAACAGTGTCCCACTCTGTGCCCATTGGTGAACAGTCGGTGTCACAGCAACAGGAAGAACAGCCCTGGTCATTGCTGTGCGTCATCGACATAAAGGCAGGCGGAGACGCTCAGCCAGGTGACAGAGCAGCTCTGTGGAGCTACACGCTCCTCTTTCAGAAACACCTCAGCTTCTCATCCAGTACCTCAGTAACACTAACAAATTACATATAGAACTGGACATATTGTCAGGAAGGTCCTCATCCATGTTCATACTTATAGGTCACAGATAGCCCTTATAGGTCAAATCAGCTCAGACAGGTGGGAACTAAGGTCTACTAGTAAAGTGGAGTAGTACTTAAACACCTTGCAAATCCCGCAACTTAATCTTAGTAAGAACTATAGTAATAACTTAAATGGTCAAGCAATTACGCATACATGGCTGCAATAAATGTAAAGCACTAGACAGGTGGGTAAAGTAACAGAGGTAGTTGCAATGTTTCGTTGGCAAACAGTTAAACCAATGAATGATATTCATGGGGAGGTGGAGAACCATTCAAGCACATGCCCTGCTTGCTACCCAAAAACAGTAAAATAAAACTGACGGAAGCCCAACGAGGAGCTCCTCAGTCTGGTAAACAAATGATGAGTATGGAAGGAGGCATAATGCGTAAAGTTGAATTTCATGCGGGCGACTTAGTTCACTTGTGTACAACATGCAGGGGCATTAGATTCCAGCCTTGACTTTTCTTGTCATCTGATCCGGGGAAGGCACAGGACAGTCGATGCTCACAGCGGCTAGCAGCAGCGGCTAGCAGCAGCGGCTATCAAACCACAGCATACTCTATGGGTGTAACACTGCTGCAATATTAACTTTTGGCTGAAACATAGCTGATACTCTTTTGGGTGAAAATGCACAGGATTGACATAATGTGACCCCAGATTTAAATTATTGCAGCAAGCAACCCTGAAGCTCTCACCCACGGTGAAGCACCAACTCAAGCAAGAGCAAGGGGAAAAAAAAAATAAGTCAAAACATTCTGGAAGCTCAAGACCAAAGAAGATCATCATTATAACAGTTACATCATCACACAGGAAAACCCGGGGAAAGAGTGTAACCGTGAGGAAACTGGACATGTTCAGCTTCATAAACATCTGATGTCAATGACTGGCATCAGCAATCACCTTGCCTAGACGGCCCAAGAAATTAATATTTAATGGCACGGAACACAAACGTGCTCCAATGCTTCTGGTCATTAAGCAGCACTGACATCTTGTTACCACAGAGTAATAGCGCTTTTGCCATGCGATCAAGAACTGCACCATATTCTAGCTATACTGCAAAGACACAGCTTTCCACTGTCAAATATCGGAGCTGTACCCGCCCCTTACCCACGTGGACAAGCAAGACTACCATCTGATTGGTCGGAATGCACAGAGACAAGAAAGAACCGGTGATCGGTGTCAATATGCATGGTTTATCTGAAGAAAAAAAGAATATATTCTATAATTCATTGTTAGCAGTATTGCACATTGTGATGTATTGATGCATTCCCAATAACTTGAAAATATCCAGCCTCCTAGCTGTTTAAAGTACTATGAAACAGCTGAACAGAACAGATCCATAATGCAAATTTACGCAATGCCAAGACATCACAGCGATTCTCAAAGGCATGCTAGCAGAAATTAGCACATAGAGCACCATGTGAACAGTAAACAAGTGTTTCTTTGGTGTTCTATCACTGTCACTCTCCAAACCCAGCCATGTCTTTTGCCAAGTCGACCCTTTTACCGTGGCAAACTGCACTACAACTAGTACCTCTTTGAGGTACTGGTCGGGTACGGCCTAGTTATTGAATACTAGTGGAAAAGAGCCACAACACCTGACTAAACTCAGAAGCACATCCCCCAACCTCTTCACATGTCAGCAGATACACATCTGTTGTCACCTGACTGAATTCAGAAACAAGAACCAATGAATTTCCAATTGGAACTTAATAAGGTTCATTAAATATGTAAATTGTAGGGCACTGTTCATTCTGCTAACGGACAGCTGAAAGTGACATGTAGGCTCTTGAACTAACCCCAAGTGGCTGCTGGAGTGTGACACATGTAGCCATGGAAACTCAAATGGGGTAATGCCTCAAAAAGAGGGCTTTTCAGGATCAGGCACAAGCACAGGATGAATCTGCCCTATGGGGGGCAGCTGGCATCATCGGATCTGGCAGTCAGCTGTCCACCAACAGTAAAGGCATAGTTGCTATTTTCCCCCACAATGCAGTGAAAAACAAACCCAAATCCACATTACGGAGGACACGCTCCGTCATCTAAATCAAAGATGACAACTCTGAAAACTTGAAATTATTGGGAAATGGAGTTTTAGAATGAGATGGGCAACATGAAACAAGTCAAAGCACAAACTTGACGGCCAGCGACCTCAATCCTGCTTAAGGAAACACCTTGAAGTATGCTGTCATGTGACCACCATCACCTAGCGCAGCCATCACTGGGGCCTCGTCCTTGAATTCACACACAAATGACAATTACTGTACACATACTAAAAGACTTCAGGACAAAGTGAGAATGGTCTCATCCAATAAGATCTTGGGATTCTGAACATGTGCCAAATCCCATCAAACAGAATGAAGCAGGCACACGTCCACCTTAAACATGCTATCTCTGGTATTGAGGAGGACAGCACATCTGAAGCAGCAATTACAAACGACCAAGTTCCGTCTCAAAAGCACAAATAATTCCTGGTTACAGCAGGTCAGCCTCCATGCACACGTATATGAACACAGGGTATAAACCACTGGACTCCTTAGACCGTGGTAGGGGGGGAGTGGTCACAAAACCAGCCCGCAGAAGTCCAGTTAGCAGGAGACCTGCCTTTAAAACCTATGTTTAAGGCACTTCACCAAAGTTATTCCTGCTAAAAATATCCAGCTAAACAAATAGGTAACATAAAAGTTATATGGGATGGGCTAGAGGGAAAAAGCAGCTTTAAAAACAGCAGCATTCAAAATAATAAACATACCACAAAGTGAATCATCATCCTATATTGAAATTATTCATTCTCATCTACTCACAGGGGACAGATGCTCCTCGCAAATTCGTGCTTAAAGCTTGACCTGTCGTCACTGGCATCTTAGTGTGCCTGCTACATCATAGCCGATTTGGATGGTGAAGCGGAGATTTATCTGTGAGATTGCGATCTGGGAAGCACTCAGTCCAAACACATCGGGCTTGTCCCAGATAAGAGGAAGGGAAAAGAGAAAGAATGAAAGACACACAGAATCCTCACTGCATCCTGGTAAATGTCATCGCCCAGATGGGGGCTCTGTCCCTCTGATTGTGGTTAGTCTGAGAGGGACCGTTCTGGTTCATGCGACCATCTCGCATTGGGCAAAATGGGACGAGGGGTAGCGTGATGGTAAGCATGTCCTGATACCTTTTCCTTAGCCTGCCTGTGGTCGTTTGTATACTGCCTTTCAACAGTCCCTCAGCAGCACCAAGCCGGTAGGAGTCTGCACAACGCTCGGGATGAGACAGCACACTGCACCGGAACAAACAGACAGCAGCAATATGAAAGCGCCTTCAACGTGGAACTGTGTAGAGGATAACGGATACTACTCACAGGAGAAGGGACGATGTAGAAGGGGAGAAAGAGACAGAGCTTACCTACAATGACATCCACAGGATGTAGTCAAAAGCAGCAGTGAACACTCCTACCCACAGAGGAAGTGACAGCTCCTATCCGTTGTGAGATAGACAGCAATTACAGCATAAGTGGGACAATACCTAGTCACAGAAGGAGTGAGACCAAGTCTTAGCCTTTCAAAGATAGACCGGCCCTGGCTATACTGAGAGACAAACCGGCCCTAGGCATCCATAGACAGGCAAGCCTCTAGCCTTACAGAGAGAGAGACAGGCCTTAGGTATCCATAGACGGGCAAGCCCTAGCCTTACAGAGAGAGAGACAGGCCTTAGGTATCCATAGACACTCAGGCCCTAGCCTTACAAAGAGAGTCAGGTCCTAGGTATCCATAGACAGGCAAGCCTCTAGCCTTACAGAGAGAGAGACAGGCCTTAGGTATCCATAGAAAGGCAAGCCCTAGCCTTATAGAGAGAGACATATCCTAGGTATCCATAGACAGGCAAGCCTCTAGCCTTACAGAGAGAGAGACAGGCCTTAGCTATCCATATAAAGGCAAGCCCTAGCCTTACAGAGAGAGACAGGTCCTAGGTATCCATAGACAGGCAAGCCTTAGTCTTAGAGAGAGAGAGACAGGCCTTAGGTATCCATAGACAGGCAAGCCTTGGTCTTACAGCGAGAGAGACAGGCCTTAGGTATCCATAGACAGGCAAGCCTCTAGCCTTACAGAGAGAGAGACAGGCCTTAGGTATCCATAGAAAGGCAAGCCCTAGCCTTATAGAGAGAGACATATCCTAGGTATCCATAGACAGGCAAGCCTCTAGCCTTACAGAGAGAGAGACAGGCCTTAGCTATCCATATAAAGGCAAGCCCTAGCCTTACAGAGAGAGACAGGTCCTAGGTATCCATAGACAGGCAAGCCTTAGT